>CM019065.1:256907949-257202949 GCA_009667805.1 Leptobrachium leishanense | reverse complement strand
GCTTTCAAATGTAATAACGTGCTTATGATATACCTAAAATAGATAAATTATATACGGTGGTTCCCAATGTTCTGGGATAAGTGCACGGTCTAAATGACCAAATAAATTGCAACCGTGAATAATCTATGTGCAATATTACCGCTGTGCAAATAAGCAAGAAATGTGCGTATATTGCAAAAAGCAACTAAAGTGCAGATGCAAACAAAAGTGCATATATAAATCACGTAAAGTGCAAATGCAGACAAAGGTGCATATATAAAAAACGTCCTTAAACGACTGTGCAGTCTATTCGTGTAGTGTTCTATGTTTCAGCGAATGCTGCTAAATTCAAGTCCAGTCTCTCAAAGTCTAGAAAAAACTCCAACAAACCATGCACTTAGTGCTGGAAGTATGAGAAAGTCTGATTCAATCTCTGTTGGAATTTGTACAGGTCATTGGATTTTTGGTTGAATCTCAAACCCAGCAATTCCTCCTTTTAACCTGTCTAGAAAATCTGAGGTCTGAACGAAGGGCTGGATAACGCAGTGTGGGAAAGGAATAGAATCCAAGGTAACCGAGCCGTGCTGCCCGGCCTCCCTCCTTTCCTAGGCCCGCCTGACTACCTCCCTTCCAGTCTGCTCCTTCAGGCTCTCGGAGAGCTCAGCCTTCACTTTCCGCTTCCCTTTCTTGTGTATACACACACACACACAATGTTTCAGACCCCAGACCAGACATGGGGCGCTGTGCGAACGCGCTAACGGCATTCAGACAGACCCCTGCAGCTGACCGCGTTCATAGTTACCTTCCACGAGCGCCGCCTGCACAGTCTTCGAGTGACCGCAGTCTTCCATAGAATTGGCCCGCAGTCCAACAGGCTTCTTGCCCGCCAGACTGCATCTAAAAAAAAAACAACTTGTCCGGATCTTCATGTCCTGGGCGTTGGGCGATACAATTCCCACACCCCTGCTCCAGGATGTTCCCCAGGTGGTTGAGGCCTGCTGATATGTGCCCCCTAATGAGGCGCATGTGGGTGGCCATCTCCCTGATGCCTCTCTGTGTCTCCCGACAAATGGCACGCATCTCCCTCTGCAGGAAATATATACTCTCCCCCCTGGATGACATTTGCCTGGTCCCCAGCCTGCTGTCTCTGCAGCAGTTCGGCCACGTTACCCAGTAATTGCTGGAGACCCTCCTCATGAGCAGTCTCTGTGGCTGGAGGCTGTGGTCCAGGCTGTCGACGAGCCTGCTACTGGGGTTAAGGCTGTTGCTTGGGCTACTGCTGGGGTTGAGGCTGCTGCTGGGGTTGAGCCGCAGCATGCGGGACACGGTGGCTTCGGGGGGTGTGTTCTGCACTGATGCAGGGGTGATGGGGGGGGGGTCTGTTGAGGAGTCTTCTGGTGTGGGCTCCGCTTCAGGTTGTACCTGTGATGGTGATAGGGGTGACATTCCCATTACCCCGAATATGTCCTCCTCCTCATCCAGGAAGTTGGACATGGGATGTTCACTGAGGTACCGACGGTGAACCGGGGGGGGGGAGCAGGCGTTGAGGTTCGTGGGGTTGACTAGGCATCAGGTGTTGCATCTGTGACGAGAGGATGACATGAGTGCAATGTTCAATACACTGTTGGATGTATGTCGCATAAAAAGCAAAAGTGACACAGGTGCCAGCATGATTTCAGATGCAAATAAATGTGAATCTGTGTCTACTTGCAGGCCTTTCCTTTTACACATGCGAGGAGAGGTATATGAGATCATAGATTCACACCTGCATGTGTTGATACTATATCGGCCAAGTTGCACTGGGACACATATTATCTAATCATGCTGATGTGAAGT
Organism: Leptobrachium leishanense; assembly: GCA_009667805.1. Lineage (NCBI taxonomy): Eukaryota > Metazoa > Chordata > Amphibia > Anura > Megophryidae > Leptobrachium > Leptobrachium leishanense. Next base: position 257,201,134 of record CM019065.1, on the reverse strand, counting down.
GCATCGTACATGACAACCTGCAGTGTGTCACACCAATGCACTGCATTTTAGTATACGAGGATGTGCTCACGTGATCAGGGCCGGTGCTAGACTATTTTGCGCCCTAGGCAAGACCAGCTACCCAAAAAAAAAAGCTCACATGGGTATATTTGCCCCCAGCCCTCACATGGTGGATATATTGCCCCCGCTCACATGGGTACAATTGCCCCCCAGCTCACATGGGTACCTTTGCCCCAGCTCACATGGGTACATTTGCCTCCAGCTCACACATGGCATGGAGATATTGCCCCAGCTAACACATGGCATGAAGATATTTCCCCCTGCTCACACATGGCATGAAGATATTGCCCCAGCTCACACATGGCATGAAGATATTGCCCCAGCTCACACATGGCATGAAGATATTGCCCCAGCTTACACATGGCATGAAGATATTGCCCCAGCTCACACATGGCATGAAGATATTGCCCCAGCTCACACATGGAGATATTGCTCCAGCTCACACATGGAGATATTGCCCCAGCTCACACATGGAGATATTGCCCCAGCTCACACATGGAGATATTGCCCCAGCTCACACATGGAGATATTGCCCCAGCTCACACATGGAGATATTGCCCCAGCTCACACATGGAGATATTGCCCCAGCTCACACATGGAGATAGTGCCCCAGCTAACGCATGGATATATTGCCCCAGCTAAAACATGGCATGGAGATATTGCCCCAGGCTCACATATTGATATCTGCCCCCCGGCTCACACATGGATATTTACCCCCAGGCTCACACATGGATATTTACGCCCAGGCTCACACATTGATATTTACCCCCAGACTCACACATGGATATTTACCCCCCGACTCACACATGGATATTTACGCCCAGGCTCACACATGGATATTTACCCCCAGGCTCACACATGGATATTTACCCCCAGGCTCACACATGGATATTTACCCCCAGGCTCACACATGGATATTTACCCCCAGGCTCACACATGGATATTTGTCCCCAGGCTCACACATGGATATTTACCCCCAGGCTCACACATGGATATTTACCCCCAGGCTCACACATGGATATTTGTCCCCAGGCTCACACATGGATATTTGTCCCCAGGCTCACACATGGATATTTGTCCCCAGGCTCACACATGGATATTTACCCCCAGGCTCACACATGGATATTTACCCCCAGGCTCACACATGGATATTTACCCCCCGGCTCACACATGGATATTTACCCCCCGGCTCACACATGGATATTTACCCCCAGGCTCACACATGGATATTTACCCCCCGGCTCACACATGGATATTTACCCCCAGGCTCACACATGGATATTTACCCCCAGGCTCACACAAGGATACTTGCCCAGCAGCTCATACATTGATATCTGCCCCCCGGCTCACATATTGATATCTGCCCCCCGGCTCACACATTGATATTTACCCCCAGACTCACACATGGATATTTACCCCCAGGCTCACACATGGATATTTACCCCCAGGCTCACACATGGATATTTACCCCCAGGCTCACACATGGATATTTACCCCCAGGCTCACACATGGATATTTACCCCCAGGCTCACACATGGGTATTTGCCCCCAGGCTCACACAAGGATACTTGCCCAGTAGCTCACACATGGATATTTGCCTCCAGCGCTGTCTCCGTCTTCCTGTAGCCAGTCTCAATGCATGCTGGCGTCGCCGCTGGCATCAAGGAGATGGAGGCGTGGACTTGGTCCAGGAAGCTGGAAGCACCAAGTCCACGCCTCCGTCTCCTTGACGCCGGCACGTATTGGGGCTGGCTGCAGCACGCGACTGCCCCAGGCTGCCCCGCAGGCATTTTTTTTACAATTGGTCGGGCCAGCTGCGCTCTAGGCGCCTGCCTAGTTGGCCTAGCGGCAGCGCCGGCCTTGCACGTGATGCAGTGTACAGTAAACCCCTGTACCTTTTAAGGATCATGAATGCTGGACTTGGGCCGGGCAGTCAGGAATGTTCTGTGAAAGTGATTGGCGTGGGGGCAACAATGTTGCATTTATCAGGTATATAGGGCCCTGTAAGGGAGGGTCTTACCTTTTATGTGGTAAGGCACAGTACGGTGTGGTAAGAAATTCTTGCTTGGATGAATTTCACCTGGTGAATTTCATCTTTTCCTGAAAATAAATTGTCTGTCAGTGTTGGGAGTTTTTCAGAGCAGTGAGATTTCCATGTCAATGGCTTAAGCTGAGGTGCAGGCCCTGCTTGATCAGTTGCGGGCCCACGCTGCGGCCCAAGGGTCTACTGTTCTGGATCTCCTATGCGCTGTGCCTGGACCGAGACGGGAGCTGTCTCCGGGGCCTTCTGAATGGAGGAAATGGATGAGGAAACGGCAATCTAGGCTTCCGCAGTGGCTAAGCCATGCCCCCTTCGAGTACATGGGCCTCGGGCCCCTGATGTGGACCGACGGGAGGATACCTCTGAGGTGACGCCAAGATCCCCTTCATCAATGGGCTCTGTGGTTCCTGGAACGCCCCCGGGGCCCTCCTGCTCCATGAGACTTTGGGAGTGGGGAGCCCTGGTGAGGCTTTCGGCGTCATAGGCTACTGGTCGGAAGCACCAAGATGGCTGCCGGACTGGGGCCCATGCTGTTCAGGCTGGAGGACTTCAAGATGGCCACTGGGGAGGAGCTCAGGATGAAGGTCCCCAAGATGGAAGCGCTGGTGGGATGAGAGGAGGCTGCGGTGGAGGTTCGAGCGATGTCCGGTCGAGGAGCCCAAGATCGTGTCCTGCACTTCCGGTGGCTGCTGGCAAAGTGGCGCGTAAGTCTGCGTGCGCAAGTGGTCCCCCCCATCGACATCCGGCATGTCGTCGACATCACGTGTGCCGCAACGGCCACACCCCCAACATGGCGGCGCCGATGCCACCGACCTGGGAATGCGGATTTTGGCCATTTCACCTAATGAGGATGCTGGCCTGAGCGAAGGGGTGGCCAGCAGAGGGCAGATGGGCGCTGACGCACTTTCCAACACGGACTCCTGGCACTGCTGCAAATCGCCGGACAGGGGATCTGGCGGATGATGACGGCAGCAGAGGGATGGTCGATGTCTCCAGTGGACAGGGTGCTGAGGATACCCTATGGCAGGACAGGTTCTGGGCTCCAGAACTTGTCAGTCGTCCTGTGGCCCCCCGTGGACTGGCACAGGAGTGGCTCGGTGGCTGCAGCGCTGGATGATCAGAGACGGTATGGAGGAGCTGCTACGGCTGCTGGTGCTGCGCCTGGAGGCCCGTCTAGACTCTTGGCTGCACGTGAGTCTAATTTGGATGCTGTTATTTCTTTACAGGGCACTGCTGCAAATGTCGGGACCGGCGGGGTTGGTGGAGGCCCTGGTTTCAGCTCTTCAGCGCTAGCGGGATGTGCCAGTGGCTAGTGAGGACAGGGATGCACCAGCGCCGGTCGTGTTGCCAGTGCGTATTTCTACAAAAGTGCAGGCGGAGGTGGTGGATGTGTCGTGGGTGGCGCTGTTAAGGATGGTGGAGTTCCATGTGTTCCACCGGGGTCTATTCCAGATTTGCGTGGCGGGGCAACGTGCGATTTGTCGCCGCTTGGTTTGCCGGTTACGGTGGACGTCAAAGAAAAGATATGGAAAGGGGAGTATGTGGACGTCTTGTCATTGGTCTCCCCTGATCGGGAGTCTGGATCATCCTAGGAAGCCCGAGTCTGAGTCTGACGGGAAGGATAAAGAAAAAAAGACAAATCTTTGCCACGTACGTTCGGGAATTAGATGCAGGGCTTCCTGGCGTACTGTGGCATCCTTTTGTGAGCGTTATCCGGAGCATAGTGCCTCTTTGTTTACGTACCTGGACCTTCTTTGGGGGGGCCTATAAAGTGTATGGTGGGCAGTGCTGGTACCGCTTTCATCAGCAGTTCCGGCAGAAAATGGCGGTGCGTGCAGGCACGAGATTTGATGTACAGGATACCAATGTGTGGCTTTTACTGATGACGCCGGCTCGTCCTGGGGTTCCGTCCTTTCTTGGAGCCGCGACCTTGGGGGGTCAGCGATCGGATGTAAAGGGTGCTGTTGGCTGTACAATGAATCGCACTGCAGATGGGCGTCAGCATGCCTTTTCCGGCATGAATGTTCTGGGTGTGGGGGCTAAAACCCGTTTTTCGGTGTTTTAAAAAAGGATCCGGTGCGGCGGCTAAGCCTGCCGGTCGGGACCAGTTTGGAAGGGGTTTCGCTGGTGCGCGTTCATGTGATGCACCTGTGGCTCATTAAATATCCTAGTCCTCGCGTGGCTGAGCTTCTGTGGGATGGGTTTCCCATGGGCTTTCCTATTACCCGTGAGCCGTCGGACTTCCCGCTGTTTTCTGGGAATTTGGTGTCGGCAAGGTGACAATGAAGAGGTTTTGGCAGAGAAGTTGGAGTGGGAGGTGCAGTTAGGGAGGATGGCAAGGCTCTTTCGTGGATTTACCATTCCCTAACTTGAGGATTTCTCCTCTGGGCCTGGTCCCTAAAGGAGACCGGTAAATTCAGGATGATTCACCACCTGTCATATCCGGCTGGGGCTTCAGTTAACGATGGCATAGGCAAGGATGCTTGGCGGGTCAGGTATGCCTCGTTTGATGAAGGACTTCAGCTGGTCAGGGATGCTGGTCCGGGGTGCTGGTTGGCTAAGGCAGATGTGGAGGTGGCATTCAGGTTGCTTCCTATCCATCCTGACTGCTACCACTTGCTGGGCTGCTCCTTTCGGGGGGGGGGGTTATTACTTTGATCAATTCCTGCCAATAGGGTGCTCCATCTCCTGTCATTATTTCAAACTGTTTGCGTCTTTTGTGGATTGGGTGGTACGTCAGCGGGCAGGTGAACTCCGTGGTACATTACCTGGGCGACTTCCTGTTCGTGGGACCGGGGGATTCTACGGTTTGCGCTGAGCTGCTCGCCGCGTTTCGGGAGGTTGTGGCAGATTTTGGTATCCCACTGGCGGTATCCCACTGTTTCCCAAACCTGTCCTCGGGACCATCCACCTCGCCAGGTTTGACAGATATCTGAAGCACAGCACAGGTGATATAATTTGCTGCTCAGTGATTGCAGGATTCAGTCAGCTTTTCCCCCAAGGTGATCTGCAAAATCTGGCCTGGTTGAGGGTCCCGAGGACAGGTTTGGGAAACACTGCTGTAGACGTTTGTCTTTTCTGAGGATTGAAATCGACACGATGGAGAAGGTTTTCTGCTTGCCGGTTGATAAGATCGAGGTGTTGCAGAGTTTGGTGCGGGCCTTAGGCACTTCGAAGCTGCGTTTACAGGACTTTTGGGTCACTTAGCTTTCGTGTGTCGGGTGATGCCCATGGGGAGGGCGTTTTGTCATCGTGTCCTTAGCGACGGCCGGTGTCAGGATGCCGCATCATTTTATGCGCGTTACGCGATTGTTGAAAGAGGACCTGGCCGTGTGGCGCACTTTTTTGGCGGTCTACAATGGGTGTACTTACTGGCGCGAGGCTGAGGTGGATAATGGGTCCCTGGAGCTGTTCACAAACGCTTTAGGTTCAGGTGGGTTTGGGGGCCTATTTCCAGGGGTACTGGTGCGCCCAGGCCTGGCCGCAGGAGTGATATGATTCGTCTTTGGTTCGGAATTTGACATTCTTTGAACTCTTTCCGATTGTGGTGGCCCTGAAACTGTGGGGAGAGAGGTTGGCGAATCGGCGGGTGGTTTTTAGGACCGATAATATGAGCGTAGTTCACGTTGTGAACCGCTCATCTGGTTCCACCCTAGTTTTGGCTTTGCTGCACCATTTGGTATTGCGCTGCCTTGTATTTAACATCTTTTTTAGGATGACGCATGTGCCGGGTGTGGACAATGTCATCGCTGACTCTCTCTCCCGTGGGACCATTTTTGGCAAGTGGCTCCTCAGGCGTCTGCGACGGCGACACCTTTTCCATCATGGCTGTGGAGCCTTGTTTCGCCGGACTGATGAGGATGGTGGACGGAGCATTGGCGGAGGCGACCTGGCGGTCCAACACGCAGGTCTGGCAGTCCTGGGCGTCGTTGGCATCTGGCGAGCAGGGTTGGTTGTCCTCGGAGGATCGGCGGTGGGCAACACTGGTTTTCGTTTCTGACTTGCAGGAGCGAGGGCGTTCTGGGGCCGTGGCTCAGAAGGCTTTGGCAGCTGTCTTTTTTTTATGCTGGCTGATGGGTTGGGAAGATGTCGGTCGGGATATTGGTTGCGAAAGGCTGTGGCAGGGTGTCGCTGGGGCGGTGCTCCAGAGCAGCGCAGGCCTGTATCGGAGGATTTGTTTATTGGACTTTTACAGGTTTTGCCGGCAATTTGTTTTTCGTCTTATGAGGTGGCGCTGTTTCGAGTTTCCTTCGCTTTTTGTTTTTACGGGGCTTTCCGTATTGGAGCTCGTGGCACGTACTTCTCGGGTTGCGTCTCCTCTATTGGGGAACCATGTGGTGGTTTTTAACATAGGGGTTCTGATTTTTCTTGTCCACTCTAAGACGGATCAGGGGGGCCTGGGTTACCCTGGGTCGGCTTTCGGGGGACAGTTGCCCTTGGGAATTGATCGGATGTTATTTGGCCCTGCGGCCGCAGGGTGAGGGTTACTTTTTGGTGCATTCAGGCGGGGTTTACCGCTGTGTTTCGGAGATGATTGGTGGAGTTGGGCTTTGACCCGTCATGTTATGCGCCGCACTCTTTCCGTATTGGCGCAGTGACGGTCGCTGCTGGGGCAGGCGCGTCTGCGGATATGCTGCGGCGCCTTGGTAGGTGGTGGTCGGAGCACTGTGTCATATGTCCGTCCTAATTTGTTAGAATTTTCAGGTGTTCCTCAGTTCGTGTGGCTTTTTGTGCACTCATTAGACATGTGTGATTCGTTTCGTTACGAATCGCAAATTCGTACGAATTTCCTAAAATTCGTAGATTCGGACGCATCCGAAATACGAATTGCTATGCTTCGGAATGGATCCGAAATATGAAATTTTGTTTCGGATCCGAATCGTAATTTTGTTACAACGGAAAAGTGACTGTTAGACCAGAGGTTTTCTTCTGCTGCTGAGGGAGGGTTGGGAAAATTACCTTTTTTAATATGGGAGTGGGAGACTAGTAGTCAATGGGAGATTCAGAATTGGTTGAAATAAGAATGTTCGTTTAATATCGTTTTATCATAATAATTACGATTATTTGTTATGATGAAATTAAATTACCTGTAGCGCTCACTCCCGGAGGAGCCGCTGAAAATGAACCACGGGTCAGTCTCCCCGCACTAGGGAATAAATATACTCCAACACGCTGGACAGTTTTACAATTTAAAAGGTTTACTAAAAGGGTTGCAGCTCTTAAGACACGGTATATGCAGGAAGATTTACAGTACTTTCGTAACACGATAAACGCGTAGCGGTAAAAGAAACGAAAACACGAGGACTTCGTATTTTCGGAAAAAAAACCCCGACCGAGCAGAAAATTAAAAGATACGAAATTCGAGGAAAAAAAACCGCGTAGCGGGACACAATAAAATACACAGTTCTCGTATCACGGTGAACGCGCAGCGGGAACAAAAAGAGGAAAAATGTTCGGAATGTAACTTTAACTTTGCCCCCTTGTCCCGGTTCGGAAAAGGAAAATGAGTCCTGCACAGGTTAAGTCCCAGAACATGAGGTGATATATATTTGTGTGTGTAGGGTACCCGGGTACTTCTCAACTGGCCAGTGAGTTTACTTTAGCGATGTCTTCGACTAGTCAGTTGGGGCCCTGTGGGTTTTAGAAAGAAACAGCAGCGTACGCTCTTATTTAAACACGGCCTTGGGGCCTCTCACCCATCCAGCGCAAGCTTGAGATTCGGCTAGCCCAGGACGCCTCTCCGCTTGATGTTGCCGGGGGATGCCGACCACCGGATCTGTTGTCTGGCCCTCTGTCTGTCAGCCGCAACTCATCCAGCTTACCGCCTGCTCCCCGCTTCGATCGACCGCGGTACTCCTCACTCCTGGGGTCTTCTCTCCTTCAGCTGCACTTGAATAGCATAGAGGGTGAGGTCTGTGTCCCGCAAGCTGAGTGAGCCAATCCTGAAGGCCCCGATCCACTCTGTCTGCGCTCCGGCCTATCTTTGGTCTCTCTCTTTACTTTGTGCATCCACTCTGCTTGACTCCCTGGCGCGCTCTGCCTGTTCTCCACGAGGTGCAGGATGTACAGCTCTCCACAAACCCACCCACTTCCTGTTTCTTCGCAAAGCATGCATGGACATGTAGTTCAAGTGTCCAGGGTCTTTAATCGTGATAGTCTCCATCTTGTGGCCAAAAATGGGTACTGCCACAGTAAATTTTAACACATCGCTACATTACCTTTTTTTTTTAATATTTGAAATGGGAGTCACCTCACCAGTAGGGTCTGCAGGTACGATTTGAACATGAGTACGAATTGAATGAACATTGGTCGTTCGAGCTTGTGGGAACACCTCATAATGAGCACAGCGGGTGTACAAACCCTGGAGGAACTCAGCACAGCACAGGGATGGTGGGAACCCCTCATAATGAGCACAGCAGGTGTACAAACCCTGGAGGAACTCAGCACAGCCTTTGGATGGTGGGAACCCCTCATAATGAGCACAGCTGAAGTACAAACCCAGGAAGTAAGTCAGCACAGCACAGGGATGGTGGGAACTCCTCAGAATGAGCACATCAGGTGTACAGAGTGCAACCACATACAGTCACAAAGCAGAAGAAAACCTCCAAAATTCGTTAACTGAATTTCGTACGCTTTAATGCAACTGCAGTCACACAGCAGAAGAAAACCTATGGTTGGTCATCCACCAGTCACGTTTCCGTTGTTACGAAATTCAAAACCTAAATTCGTTAACGCAATTTCGTATTTCTGATTTAAAAATAAAATTCAAATTATTTTAAAACAGAGACAGAGGTACTAAACTAATATATATTAGATTAGTTTACGTTTCACTGAAATTCTTCAACAGAATTTCGTATAAAAAAACTACCATCGACTGCAATATTAAGAAATGTATTTTTGCTTTTAAATTCATCATAACGAATGGTTGTAATTGTTACGAAAAGTGAACGAATCTAACGAAAATTTGTATTTCGTATGAATCCGAATTGAGTTTCAGACACGAATTACGAAAAATGAAATAACGGGTAATATGAAACGAACCAAAACCAAACTTATTGACCGCGCACAAGTCTAGCACTCATACGTCCATTAGGCGGCGCATCGGGCTGGACGGCGGCCACACGGGAGGAACCTGGGTTTCCCGTCGGACCTGGTCCAAGTTCGTTGGTTAGGTATCCGGGACTTGCGGTGGGCGCAGGTTTTTCGGAAATTGTCAATGTTATCTCGGAGGCTTCCGCGTCTGTGTATTGTCCTGTAGTATCTCTGTTTTAAAAACAGATGTTACAGGACAATACACCGACTGAGGAAGGCTACCACAGCCGAAACGCGTCTCAGTATTTTTATGTCCCTTTTTATGAAATGTATATTTTTTAGTTTTAACCCTTTATTGGCCGGGTTTTGCTAATTCCAACCTGATACCTCATGAGAACAACACCACTCGATCTGCCAACGAGGAAAAGAGGTCCAGGGCACCTACCTAAGAGTGCCTAAGGCTATACTGACTGAGCCTGAGTTTGAAAGGCTCCTTAATTGGTAAGTGCACTGTGTAATTACCTCTGTTTGGTTACCCTGCAGTACTACGCTATGGAAGCATTGTCTCCCATTTGTTCTGAACTCGTCTAGGATCTGCTACTTGGTAAAGAAGGGAAGTGCCACTCTCTACATGGCCATAGGTGATTAAACCTAGAGCCGGTAAACCTTTAGACTCATCTAAATGTGAGTGGTATATACCTCTATTCGTAATAATCTTTGTCCAATTTGTCATAAGATCTCCTGCACCAAAGATTTCTCTGTGTGCTTCTCCATTCTCTTTTATGAAATCGAGGACGTGACTAACTTTTCACCGGAATAAGGAGCACCAAACATTGGGACTCCTGAATATTTTATCTTCCATTTTCACGGGCTGCTATACGCACTATTGCACTCAATTAAAATATTGGACACTTTTTGTGCATGTCCATCGGATTAGCATTGGACATTTAATTTGTGCACTTAATTGATTATTATCTACAGGTATCTACTTATCCTCTTATATGCACTAAGCCCTGATGTTTTTATTCAAGGCACCGCTGCACTTTACTGTTTTGTTGCACTTTATTTCACTATTGTGCCTACTGTTGATGCACTTTATTTCATTATATATATATATATATAATATATATATATATATATATATATATTATACATACCATATATACCATACAATATTAGACCCAGAGACGCCAATAGAGGAAAATATACCTGTCACGGTTCCCGGATCCCACCACGCAGTACTTAACCCCCAACACTCCACAAAACTCAGAAGCTACCAACAGTGTAGCTGTGAATGATCCCTATCTGTCTGGTCCTTAGAATTGGCCAGGTAAACTAGCTAGACAGAAAAGGGTTAACAATACGGAGAGGAGTCAGCCGAGCCAGAATCAGGAATACAGAGTTCAGAATGGTCAAATGGAATAGCCGGGTCGGTATCAGAGCAGTAGCGTAGTACAAGAAAATAGTCTAGGGCAACAGAAGGCAGAATGGTCAGAACACAAGCAGAGGTCAATAACAGGTTAAATCAATTTAGCAGTCAGGTACAAGGAGCTCAGGTATGGATAACCACGATCTGGCAACTTCTGAAACTATACTGAGGGTTTTTAAAGACCTTCACCAGACCACGCCCCCCACTCAAGCCACACCTCATGCAATCACCTCCCTGCCTGTCTCCATTTAAACCGGGCAGTGGTCAGCGAGCAGCATCAGACTTGCTGTCCTCAAGCACACAGGTAGGGCTGGAAGCCCCCAACGTTACAATACCTGAGTGCAGAATGCCTTGAACCAGGAATATAGAAAAATGGAAATAAGGCAGCACATCGGGATTTAAATAAAACAAACTTTTATTGGCACAGATTAAAATACCTGTCCATAGACCAACGTTTCGGCCCCACTGGGCCTTTATCAAGGATAACCGGCATATACAAAACTACAAACATTTATATTAAAATAAAAGAGAGCTCACCCAATGACGACCTGGATCCAAATGAGCGCCAAAGCGCGTGGACCCGGCGTCTACTTCCGGGTTTGACGCCAAGCGCCAGGATAATTGTAAATTGGACCTGTGTGTGTAGGTAACCATGGGGATAACCAAGACAACAAAGGCTGGGTGGACCGGAGACAAAAGTAATCGACGATAGCGTAAATCTCAGCAACATATGACTACAAAATATATGAACAGACCAGAGAATGGAAAAAAGAAGAGAAGAAAAAGAATGGGTTGGGTTTGAGTCAAGTAACATCGAGTAAATTGTTTTTTTTCCATTCTCATGTATAACGACTCATTTAAACGCCACGGGGCTCTAGCACAAGAGTCATATTCCTCGGCTAAAAGGAAAAAAGGTGTCATCTGCGCTCGTTTCTATGTGTTTCATGTACAACAAAACTGAGGTTTTTGTTTGTTTCAATGGCCATTGCCGTGAAGTGGCGAGTGAGCTTACGTTGCAATGGCCATTGAAACAAACAAAAACCTCAGTTTTGTTGTACATGGAACACATAGAAACGAGCGCAGATGACACCTTTTTTCCTTTTAGCCGAGGAATATGACTCTTGTGGTAGAGCCCCGTGGCGTTTAAATGAGTCGTTGTCCGCCCCGAGGTTAGGGAGGAGGTGCAACGGGTTATTGTGGATTATTTCAGGGAGAATTCCTCGGGGTTTCGGAAGGTGTTTTATGGCAGGCTCACAAAGCAGTGGTGAGGGGAGTGTTGGTTAAATGGGGGGCAAGACTGAAAAGACAGCGTACTGAACATCGTTTATCGCTATTGCGGCAAATAACCCTATCTGATATATCTCATAGACGACTCCGCACTGCTGCCACTTTGACCCAAGTGACTGAGCTCCATAGACAACTGATTGACTTAGATAAACTAGACTATACTTGGACGGCTAGAAGACTGAAGGCGAGATGTTATATATATATATATATACAGCAACAAAGCAAGTAGGATGTTAGCCAACAAATTGAGGTCAAAAATAGAGAAAACCCGTATCTCACAAGTGTTAGACAGTCAAGGGTGTCCCAAGCATCAACCGGAACAAATAGCTGACTGCTTCGCAGAATATTATTCCTCCCTGTATAATCTAAGAGGGGCACCAGAAGTGCATCAACCCTCCCTTCCCGATATTTTCCCATTCTTACAAGATTTACACCTACCACAGCTGTCGGATCTCCGCAACACTTTGGCTCAGCCTTTATCTTTGCTAGAATTTAATACCGCGTTAAAAGGGTTACCTAATGGCAAGGCTCCGGGCCCTATTATATTATAAAAGTTTCCCTGATCTCCAATCACATATGTTACAGTTTTTTCAATCCATTTTTCAAACAGGTCAGCCGCCAAGGGAATGGCTCTCAGCACATATAGTCACTCTCCCTAAAACACAAACTCCCTCACCCCACTGCTCTCAATACCGCCCGATCTCTCTGCTTAATGTGGACACCAAGATGTACGCTAAAATAATAGCGAACAGACTTGCTGACATTTTGCCCCTGTTGGTGGCAGAGGACCAGGTAGGTTTTGTCAAAAATAGGCAGGGTCCAGATAACACCTTAAAAGTACTGACGCTTTTGGATCACGTCGTGCAGTCATCTCAACCCTCTCTGTTATTATCTTTAGATGCTGAAAAAGCGTTTGACCGAGGTGAACTGGTTATTTCTCCATCTATTGCTAAAATTTAATTTCCCTGACCCACTCATATTGGCAATAAGGGACTGTACACGGATCCAACGGCAAAGGTCTTAAACGCCGGCTTCATGTCCCCAACCCATAACGATATCGAACGGGAGGGGACAGGGATGTCCCCTCCATCTCCCCTATTGTACGCCCTGGTTTTGGAACCGTTGGCCCAGGCCATTCGCCAATCCTCGGAAGTGCAGGGGGTGAACATTGGGCCGACACAGAGCAAAGTGAGTCTTTTCGCAGGCGACATACTCCTGACAATCACTGATCCTGTCTCAACACTGCCAGCCCTTCATGAGATACTTGACAGTTACAGTAGGGAATCTTGCCATAAGATCCACAGGCTTTGACATATGCAATTCCCATTGACAGTCTGAGACCCCTGAAACATAAATATCCTTATGACTGGAGGACTTCCTACGTTACCTACCTGGGGATTAAAGTGGCTTTTTCTAAGGCTGACCTCTTCACTTATAATTATAAACCTATGCTGGGGGCGGTCAGAAATTTATGCAATAGTTGGTCTAAGTTTGAAGTGTCTTGGACGGGGCGTATGGCTGCGGTAAAAATGTCTCTCCTTCCGAAACTGCTATATCTATTTCGTGCCCTCCCCCTCTCACTGCCTCGGAGCTACTTTCAATCAATACAAGTTATGCTTTCCAGGTTTATTTGGCAAGGCAGGAAGCCAAGAGTGAAGGCGGCTCTTCTGCATCAATCTCTGGAATGTGGGGGGATGGGAGTGCCCAATATTTTATTGTACTATAAAGCCTCTGTTTTAACCTCCGCTCAACTATTAATAGGGAGCCATCAGGGACCCCAGTGGACGAGATTCATATCCATGTCGTTTCTTCCATATGCGCCCGCGACGGTCCTATGGATTCCAAAGGCAATGCGCCCCAGATTGCCGGCCCTCCCCCCTCTGGCGGGGCTGCTGCGACTCGAATGGGGCCGTAATATTTCCGATCTTATTTAATATCATCCTATAGCATTAGGAGCTCCTATAACAGTGTTCTGCCACTTTATCGCGGACTTCGATCCGTGTAACTAAGATACATCAACTATTTAATCAGGAGGGGTTCTGCTCTTTCTCACAAATCCAAGATAAACACTCGATTCCCCAGAATTTATGGCTATCGTATAGACAGTTGCAATCTAAATTGGCTAGCTGGGGTCTAGGTGGGCAGTTCCAGGATAATCGCCCCCTTATAACCCAATTTGAGACTACTTGTTCTCAACTTTTGGACAGGAAGAAACTCATATCAAAATGTTATGGAACCTTACTAATGTCAACACCCAAAGGGAAATGGGGCTTCCAAACGGCGTGGGAAATAGACCTGGCCATCAGAATTCTCCGGGGAGGAATGGGGGGACAATTTTAAGTGGGATAGAAGTAAATTTCATTGTGGGAGGCCCAGAAAAAACTGCTGTATAGGTGGTACCTCACCCCAGACAGGGAAAGTCATGTGTCCAAGGGGACCTCCGCCACCTGCTGGCGTTGCGGATTGTCGAAAGGGACATACTATCATATTTGGTGGACATGTCCCTTGGTGACAACATGGTGGAGGGAGGTGGCCGCCTTTAGTTCCACTGTTTTAGGCAGCAACATAGACCCTCTCCCGGAAATTTTATTATTGCAGTTCTTCCCCAAATCCCTCTCCCGGTTTCAGATACAAATGTTAGCACATATTCTATCAATTACATCCCTCCTTATGGCCGCTAGATGGAAATCTACATTAGTACCCACGATAAAGCTGATTACGGACCGCCTCAAAGAATTCCATCTTTTAGAAGGGATATCCCGTACAGTTTCTGGGTCCCTCCCTCCTACCAAAACATTTTGGTCTTTATGGGACACACATATGGTCTCTAACCTAACTGATTCCGCAACGAAGTAAGGGCTGGTAGTACAGATTGTCTAGGTAGTGTGGAAGGAAGGGCTGGAAGCCCCCAACGTTACAGTACCCCCCTCTCCACGAGCAGACGCCGGATGCTCAAAAGAGGACAACAAGAAAAAAGTCAATGGGTCTTGTAGATACGTAGAGCCCTCTCATACACCTCTCGGTCCTCAAGGCATATAATAGCACCGTTAGAGGCTCGGAAACATCCAGCAGGGACAGGACTCGACTCTCGGGCTTGCGGGCCTGAGGTACAGTCCTCTTGGGAGCCAAAGCTGGGTCCAGGTTGGAAGGCACTGGCACCAGTCCTTCTGCGTCTCCTACCCCTGGTACAGGACGCGGAATGGACAGCAACAGTGTCCTCTCTGCACTGCGGCAACATGAACACGGCACCAGTGGTACGGATCTGTGGGTCAGGGACCTTGGCACGGCTCTGCGGCGACTGGACTGGAACCACTGGGCTCGAAGACACCGGGACAGCTGGGCTCGGTGGGGCAGCGCCCTTGGTGTGGACCGGTTGGGTAGCACCCTTGGCAAGGACAGGAGGGGCAGCGCCTTTAGCACTACTCTGTGGTGACTTGGACATGGCAGCAACAGCACGGCTCTGCGGCGACTCGGACATGGCGGCAGCAGCCAGCTCGGGTGAGCGTGGCTTGGCAACAGCCAGCTCGGGTGAGCGTGGCTCGGCAACAGCCAGCTCGGGTGAGCGTGGCTTGGCAACAGCCAGCTCGGGTGAGCGTGGCTTGGCAACAGCCAGCTCGGGTGAGCGTGGCTTGGCAACAGCCGGCTCGGGTGAGCGTGGCTTGGCAACAGCCGGCTCGGGTGAGCGTGGCTTGGCAACAGCCGGCTCGGGTGAGCGTGGCTTGGCAGCTACCGGCTCGGGTGAGCGTGGCTTGGCAGCTACCGGCTCGGGTGAGCGTGGCTTGGCAGCTACCGGCTCGGGTGAGCGTGGCTTGGCAGCTACCGGCTCGGGTGAGCGTGGCTTGGCAGCTACCGGCTCGGGTGAGCGTGGCTTGGCAGCTACCGGCTCGGGTGAGCGTGGCTTGGCAGCTACCGGCTCGGGTGAGCGTGGCTTGGCAGCTACCGGCTCGGGTGAGCGTGGCTTGGCAGCTACCGGCTCGGGTGAGCGTGGCTTGGCAGCTACCGGCTCGGCAACAATCTTGATCTCACAGTGCTTTGCAACCACCTTGGCTTGGCACTGTCTCTTGAACTGCTGTGCAGTGGACTGGCTCTCAAACTGGTTAACGGTGGACCAGATCTCGCACTGTGAGGCAGTGGACTTGATTTGTTCGTGCTGCAGGACAGCACTCTTGACTGGAACTGCTAGCTTAGGCACAGTAGACATGGACAGGACTTGAAGCTGACAAACAGCAGACTCAGATTCTTTGTGCTGCTGAGCAGCCACCTTAGATTGTTCATGCTGCAGGGCAGCACTCTTGACTTCCCACTGCTGGCATTACACCTGGTCTCTCCCTGTTGGGCAGTGGATTTTGGACGTCCTGCGACGTGCAGGGCAGTGGACTCTGGGGCCTGGTAAGGCTGGAACATGGAGGGTAACTTCTGGGGGCGCAATTGACAGTCCATTCTTTTATGCAGGAAAGAACCGCAATAAAAGCATAAGCCCTGAGTCTTCCTCTCCATACCCTTTCCTCCAGGGTCAGGGGTACTCTGGAACCTTTAACTGGAACTGGAACAGGCTCCTTTGGGAAAACGTCCTAGGAGGTTGCAGCAACCTTGCATACAGGATATCCAGGTGCTGAGTAATGAGCTTGTTAGCCCCTCTCAGGATCTCCAGCACCTCTAGAATTACTGCTTGCTCACTATGTACTGGCTGCCTCATTATGTGTACCTGGGATGTCTGAACGACAGGGGGCACAGGTATAGCAGGCGGGGGTGCAACCCCAACTGGTTCCAGGTGGGCAGTACGATTCAGGATAGTTTGTAAGGCAATGGCAAACTGATCCATCCTATGATCCTGCTCATCCTGTCTGGATACAAAGGTAGCCAAGTGCTGTGTTAAATCTGCGGGATCCATATTGACCAGATCATAATGTCACGGTTCCCGGATCCCACCACGCAGTACTTAACCCCCAACACTCCACAAAACCCAGAAGCTACCATCTGTCTGGTCCTTTTGGCCAGGTAAACTAGCTAGACAGAAAAGGGTTAACAATACGGAGAGGAGTCAGCCGAGCCAGAATCAGGAATACAGAGTTCAGAATGGTCAAATGGAATAGCCGGGTCGGTATCAGAGCAGTAGCGTAGTACAAGCAAATAGTCTAGGGCAACAGAAGGCAGAATGGTCAGAACACAAGCAGAGGTCAGTAACAGGTTAAATCAATTTAGCAGTCAGGTACAAGGAGCTCAGGATGGATAACCACGATCTGGCAACTTCTGAAACTGAGGGTTTTTAAAGACCTTCACCAGGCCACGCCCCCCACTCAAGCCACACCTCATGCAATCACCTCCCTGCCTGTCTCCATTAAAACCGGGCAGTGGTCAGCGAGCAGCATCAGACTTGCTGTCCTCAAGCACACAGGTAGGGCTGGAAGCCCCCAACGTTACATATACCCAGGCACTAGACCCAGACAAGTAGTATCATCCATTAAGTACAGACTCCTCTCCAACAGTTTTTAGGACCAAATTAATTTGGGGTTTATGCATCCGACATATCAAGGGGAACTTGATACTCTCTTTTCATTATTCATATGCCAGGTTATCAATAGAAGTTAGAAGACCCCAGAGTCAGGTTTCCTCCTTGGATGCTAATACAGATGAATCCATTAATATTCATGTGCGATACTTCCATCCCCATTTTTTTCTTTTTTTGCTCCTTCCGTATCACCTCTTTCTTTATAAATAGATTTATTTTGCATAATCTCAAACGCCTACGCCACCATTTCACTAATTATGGCCCCTCACGGGAGTTGTACTAACGGCACTGGTTTTGGAATCACTTCCGGTGTGCTGACAGCTTTTTACTTTCACTTAGTTTACAACAGGGGTGGGGAACCTTTTTTCTGTCAAGGGCCCCCTTTAATTCATTTCTCCCTCCTTTTTAGTAGGCTTGTGCACCGATTTTTTTTTTTTTTTTTTTTTTTTTTTTTTTTTTTTTTTTTTTTTTTTTATTCGGTTCGATTTTTCGGATTTTTAAACTTTTTCGGTTCGGCCCGTTTTTCGGGTACATTTTTTTTTCGGAATATCGACCATTTTTCGTGTCACTGTGCTCGGTTTTTGTATCGACTTTTCGTTTTTTCGAAAAATTTTCGTTTTTCTGAAAATTTTCGTTTTTCGGAAAATCTGTTCTCCTCGTTTGACACATTTCAAGTCCATTCGAAAAATCCGAAAATATTTCGTTTCGGCTCGGAAAACATTTCGGATCTAAAATTTTTCGGAAATTCGGCCGCATCCGAAAACACGAATCGGGAAATTTCGTGAAAAACCCGAAACGCACATCCCTACTTTTTAGTATATTTATTTTGCCCAATTAATTTCTTCCCCAGTATTTATTTCATTTCTCTCTTCCCCAGTATTTAATTCATTTCTCTCCCTATTTTATTTCTTCCCCCACTACCTTTAATTCATTTCTCTCCACACCCCCCCCCCCTTTTTACCTGACCTCCGAGTACGCTGAGGCATGCTGGATTCAGGGGCTGAGGATAAAGCAGGATCCAGCGCGCAACAGTAAGGACTGGAGAGGGGATTGGAGTAAGGAGAGCAGCGGGAGAGGGAATTTGCACCCCCTCCCTTTGTGGCACTCGGGACGGATTGTTTTCCTCAGCGGGAGGTTCCCCATCCCTGGTAAACCCGCCGCATCAACCCGTGCAGTCAGCGCGCCGGAAATGACTCGGGCCATGTCCAGCTGTTGCTGTAAAAGGAAAGCACACTGGCTGGCCCTGAGCATGTCGGCCGGCCTAAAAAAAAAAAACACAGCCGCCGCTGGAATACACAGAGCAGGCAGTACGATATAACTTATCATGCTGCCTGCGTGTGAATTTCCACTCCCCATCGCTTGATTTGCACTCGCAAAATACGAGCAGGCAAGTGGAAATTTTGAGGGTTGCTATAGGGCTTTGTTGTTAAAAAAATGTGAAATGAGAACCTGTTACTGCATTTTTCAGAGAAAATATACAATGTTAAACAAAAATTTAATAATTTATAATTGAAAAGTGAAAATATTTTACTGTTGGAAAGAAAAATTAAATATTTATTTTATTGTTTTTACTTAAAACCGGGTCATGTTGGAAAGGCCATGCTCTGGCCTTTCCAGTGATACCTTACTTGACCCTGTAGCTTCTATGGAGTTGGAGATACAGGGGTCCAAATGCAGACATAGTTATCCCTTCTCTGGGCCTATTCTGAGGCTTGGGCCCAGTGGTGTATTTAGGTTTTGTGCTGCCCTAGGCCTGACTAAACTCGTGCACCCCCTAATTTAAATTTGAGGCACCCCTTCCTGTCAAGGGCACACCTCTTCCTGGTTAATCCCCACCCTTCCTCTTTAAGCTCCACCTTTTCCTCTTAGAGCTCCGCCTTTTCCTCTCTTTATATTAAAAGTGGATACCAAGTGCCTACTTGTATATTTTGTATACCATTTCAAATCTATTGAGATAAATAAAATGATAAAATGTTTAAATTCAAGCATTTTTACAAAGAACAGCCACGCATGTCAAGTATACTGGATCACAGCCACTCTAATTGGTTGAACAATAAAATCCACAGAAACGTGCACTGCATATGAGTGTATCACAGAGCTGCACAGCAATAAAACCCACAGAAATGTGCAGTGTTTATGTGCGTATCTCAGAGCTCCAGGGCAATAAAACTCAGTAATATGCAATGTGTATCACAGAATCCACAGCAATAAAACTCCCAGCATGCAATGTGCGGTGTGTGTGTGTGTGTGTGTGTCAGCGTATCAGAATTCTCAGCAA
Organism: Leptobrachium leishanense; assembly: GCA_009667805.1. Classification (NCBI taxonomy): domain Eukaryota; kingdom Metazoa; phylum Chordata; class Amphibia; order Anura; family Megophryidae; genus Leptobrachium; species Leptobrachium leishanense. The sequence goes on along the minus strand of CM019065.1, from coordinate 257,181,498 downwards.
TAAAACTCCCAGCAATGCAATGTGCAGTGTGTATGAGTGCATCAGAATCCACTGCAGTAAAACTCCCAGCAAACCGAGTAAATATGAGCACACAGCAATTATTTATTCTATATTTACCGGCCTCCGTCCACGGTAGGGCTGTGTGCAGAGTCAGCAGGGACTGTGTTCGGACTCAGCAGGAGGTCCCTCCAGGCCACGTAAGAATCGCGGCTGTGCCTGTGCGTGGAGCCATCTTGTCAGCAGTGGGGTGCCACTGCCAGAGGGTGCACCGTGGCTTTGATTCCCTTCCCGGTGGGTGTTCAGTCCAGAATAGAGTGAGAGTCCGTGTTAACGAAAGGGCGGGCAGCTGCATGCGTGTCACGTGGTTCAGCCAGTCAGGTGGTATTGAGACTCAGTACCACCTGACTGCCCGGACCACGTGACCTGCATGCACGCAGCCTCACCAGGAGCCAGGCAGCTCAATGACAAATTTCTATCACTGCAGTACTAGTTAAGGAAAGATCCACTTTAAAAAGCAGTAAGCAGACAGGGCTTCATATTCTGCTGATACCCCCCCCCCCTTTACCTGCCATTTACTGTCATCTTCTCTCTCTGCACACAAATCACATCCCCCTCCCCTCTCCTAGAGCTGCTGCAGGGCAGGGGAGGAGCTATGGAGGGAGGAGAGGGGGAATTTTATTCTATTCGATTTTATTCCATATGCAAACACCCTGCTCCGCTGCTTGTTGTTTGAGAACACAGCTCAAAGCTGACACACAGTGACAGTGGCACCTCCTAGTACCCCCTAATGACACCCAAATAATCACTGGTACCTGGGGCAGCCCGCCCTCCGCCACTCCCCTAAGTACACCACTGCTCTGTGATATGCTCACACACAAGTTTGGCGAACTGCCAGCAAGTACGGTGCTGTTTGAAGGCATTGCAAATCCCCATAGAGAAGTAATGGTTAATCTATTCCGAGAACACCAAACAGCAGAGAAATGGCAGTGAAATGCCCTGATGTTCGGTGGTTTCAATCAGCAGGTTTATTCAGGCGAACCCCATTAGGTTTCAATGTTAAAAATATTCCTGTTTTTATGCAATATCTAATAAACCATTTATTATTATTTTAATCTGCAGTAAAAAGTCTTTATTTTATTTTTTTTTAGTACCTTTTTTAGTAATTTTTCAGCAGAATTTCCCCCCTTTTTTTTTTAATAGCGTTTTTTCTTTTTTCTGTAACAGAACTTTTTATTATCAATCATAGGATCTTATATGTAAATTCCAGACATTTTCGTTCAGTAGTTCTTTTGAAAACAGCAGGCCACGGTTTTGCGGTGGCAGCATTCAGCGGCCGACTCCATGCACTTTGGGGACCCTGCGGTGAATGGTGAATTCACTGCCGGGTGGGGAAATTTTATTCCCCGAAGTGCAGGGAACCACAGAACACGGCGCACACTGTGGGCTATATTACAATCTTCGCGCAAAAACCCTTGCGCAAAGCGAAAATCTTTGCACCAAGCGTTAAACTTTTGCACACGCAAATCACCGCTGGAACTACAATCCTCGCACGTCTTTTCATCGGCCGATCAATACTGTGCGCAGACAGGATGTGGCCAAATGCTTGCGCAGTACCGTCTCGTGCAAAAACCAGTGTGCGAACAGTTTTTTTTCTCGCGATTCAGCCAATCCGAATTAAGAACCACAATTATCTCACGTTAAGAAATTATGCCTGCCACAGTCAATCTGAGCATATATGCTGCAACGATAATACATGCTCACACGACTTTTCCATTTTATTGGTTTGGTATGTGTTGAAGGGGCAACTATACTTTGCTGCATTTTTTTACTGGGCTGGTGTATTTTGGTTTGGCCAGGTCAGTCAGATTTGCCATTAACAACACCAGAGAGCAGGCAGTTCGCCAAATGTGTCACGGTTCCCACCACGCAGTCCTTAAAGCCCAACACTCCACAGTGCCCAAAAGCTACCAACAGGGCAGCCGTAGAAGAATCCCTGACTGTCTGGTCCTTAGAATTGGCCAGGTATACTAGCTAGACGGAACCCCATATATTCGTACAATCTCTCAAGCAAAGACAACCGCCAGTTCTTTGGCTGTAGGAAGCTTAGGTAAAGGAATAAAATAAGCCATTTTGGAGAAGCGGTCTACAACTGTCAGAACCACAGTATGACCCTTGGACTTCGGCAAGTCCACAATAAAATCCATAGATGAGACCAAGGCCTCTTAGGCATGGGTAAAGGCTGCAATAGACCGACAGGCAAGGATTTACTGGTTTTGCTTCTGGCACAGACTTGACAAGCCAAAACAAACAGACGTATGTCCCGTCGCATGGTGGGCCACCAGAACTGTCTGGAGATACTGGTAAGAGTCTTAGTAATACCAGGATGACCTGCTGGTTTTGAATCCTGAAACCTTATGAGTAATTCTTGTCTTTTCTCTTCAGGCACAAACAACATATCTGGAGGCTTGTTAGGTGGAGCCCCCATTTGAGCTGCTTGGAGGCGTTCCAGGAAAGGCGAGGAAACAGACAAGACCGTGGAAGCCACAATACGTTCAGGAAGAACTATAGGATTGTGGTCTTGTGTATTTGATTCATACGGGTCATATTGACGCGATAAGGCATCAGCCTTTACATTGCGGTCACCTGGTCTGTAAGTCAACACAAAATAAACCGAGACAGTAGTAATGACCACCTGGCCTGTCTCGAGTTCAGACGTTTAGCATCCCCGATGTACGTAAGGTTCTTATGATCAGTGATTATCAACAAAGGGTCAAGAGTACCTTCCAACAAATGTCTCCACTCTGACACGGCTGACACAATAGCAAGCAATTCTGTTACCGATATCATAATTGCGTTCTGCTCGTGATAATTTTCTTGAAAAGAACCCACAAGGATGTAGAGGCTTCCCTGGAGACTCTCTTTGAGATAGGCATTGGGGCTGTCCTATCTCGGAAGCATCAATCTCAAGTACAAATGGAATTCTGGGATCAGGATGCCGTAACACTGGAGCGGTAGTGAAAGCCTGTTTGAGAGCTTCGAATGCCTGTTTGGATTGTGAAGACCAGACCTGGTTCTTCAGACCTTTACGTGTCATATTAATGATAGGGGAAGCTACAGCAGAATAATTCTTGATACATCTCCTATAATAGTTGGAAAACCCCAGAAACCTCTGTATGGCTTTGAGGCCTTGAGGGAGAGGCCATTCTGAGATGGCAGTGAGTTTGGAAGGATCCATCTCAAAACCTTCTGGAGTGATAATGTGCCCAAGAAATTTTACAGTAGTAATGTCGAATAAACACTTCTCCAGTTTGCAATAAAGACCATTGTCTAGTAGTTTTGCTAATACCTGACATGTTCATGGTGGGTTATAAGATCGGGAGAGTAAATTAGTATATCGTCTAAGTATACGATAACAAAGGATTGCAAAAAATCTGAGCACATCATTAATGAAATCCTAGAATACAGCTGGAGCATTACAGAGACCGAACGGCATGACCGGATATTCATAATGCCCACTCCTGATGTTAAATGCTGGTTTCCATTCATGCCCATCTTTTATATGTATCAGGTTGTAAGCCCCTCTCAAATCGAGTTTTGTGTATACTGCTGATCCCCTTAACCTGTCGCACAGTTCTGATATAAGAGGCATAGGGTACACATTCTTGATGGTGATCTTGTTAAGCCCCCTATAAATCGATACACGGGCGTAAATCTCCTTTTTTTAGATACAAAAAAGAACCCAGCCCCTGCTGGAGAAGAGGAACGTCTGATAAAACCTCTCTCCAAATTCTCCTTTATGTACTCCTCCATGATTTGGTTCTCTTTTATTGATAAAGGATATACTTTGCCTCAAGGAGGCATGGTACCTGGATGAATATCTATGGTGCAATCATACGGTCTATGTGGAGGTAGTTTCTCTGCCTCTCTTATCAAATACAGCTCTGAGGTCGGCATACCGGTCAGGAACCTCTGTAGACAATGGGAGAGCTGTAGGTGTGTTCAGGGCACCAATATGCTGAATGGGTATTAAACAAGTCCCAAAACAAGCAGGACTCCAAGACAGTATCTCTCCCTTAGCCCAATCAATAACAGGATTATGTTCCAACCAAGGGAAACCAAGCACAACAGGATTGGAAGGTGAATGGATAACCTGAAATATGATCTCTTCTTTATGCAAGAGACCAGTGGTAAGAACCAATGTAACAGTATCGTGAGTAATTCTGGGACAGGATAATGGCCTACCGTCTATGGCTTTGACGGCCAAAGGTGTCTCTCTTACAACCAGAGGGAGAGAAATGGAGGAAGCGTATTCCACATCAATGAAATTACCAGCAGCCCCAGAGTCAACAAAAGCGGTAGTATGCGTGGTCTTGGTCTCCCGAGCCACGGATACTGGTAACAAGAGTGTAGTGTCTTTGACAGTAGACATGAATGTCACACCCAAGGCCTGTCTACTCAGTTGCCTTAGGTGCGGTAGTTTTCCGACTTGTCATGCATTCTAGGGTGAGTGGGACATTGAAGTCGTAAATGTCCTTTTAAACCACAATACAGGAACGATCCCTCACGTAGACGCCTTGTTCTCTCTTCCTCTGTAAGCCTAGCATGGCCTAGTTGCATAGGCTCAGAGGGAGGGGATAACTCTCTTGGTGCCTGAAAGACAGGGGCCAACCTTGGTAACGGTCCCTTAGGTTTCTCTCTTGGAGTTCTTCGGTCCCTTATCTGATCATCCAGATCTATACAATAATCTATAAATTCACTCAACGCCTCAGGTAATTTACGAGGAGCCAACTCATGCATCAATGACTCTGATAACCCCTCCATAAAAGCCAGAACCAGAGCCTTATTAGTCCAGTTCACGTCAGAAACCAACGTTTTAAATTCTATAGCATAATCAGATACAGTCCTGTTCCCTTGACGTATGCGGAACAAGGATTTGCCAGCTACCTTGGCCTTTCTGGTAGGATTAAACGAACGTTTTAACTCGACTATGAATTCTTTATAGTTCAGTACGATAGGCTTCTCTGCCTCCCATAAAGGATTCGCCCATGTCATCGCTCTGCCAGACAGATGGTCAATAATGAACCCCACTTTGGCTATGTCAGTGATAAACATTTTTGGATTTAATTTAAAATGAACATCCACCTGGATCCGAGGGAGTACCGTCAAACCTCATAGGAGCGGTCATGCGTACCTGGAATGTCTGAACAACAGAGGACACAGGTATAGCAGGCGGAGGTGCAACCCCAGCTGGTTCCAGGTGAGCCGTACGAGTCAGGATAGTTTGTAAGGCGAGAGCAAACTGATCCATCCTAGGGTCCTGCTCGTCCTGTCTGAATACAAAGTTACTCAAATGCTGTGTTAAGTCTGCAGGATCCATTTGTGGCCAGATCGTAATGTCACGGTTCCCGGATCCCACCACGCAGTCCTTAAAGCTCAACACTCTACAGACCCCAAAAGCTACCAACAGGGCAGCCGTAGAAGAATCCCTAACTGTCTGGTCCTTAGAATTGGCCAGGTATACTAGCTAGACAGAAAGAGTTAATCAAAGACGTATTGTATTTGTCGTAATACAAAACCAGGTCAGCAACACGGGGGTAGTCAGACGAACCAGAATCAGGAATACAGAGTATAGAATAGTCAAATGGAATAGCCGGGTCGATATCAGTGTAGAAGCTTAGTACTAGAAAATAGCATAGGGCAATGGAAGGCAGAATAGTCAAAAAACAAGCAGGGGTCAATAACAGGTTTAAATCACGAGAGAATTCAGGTACAAGGAGCTCAGGTATAGATAACCACGATCTGGCACTGCTTAGAAGGAACTGTTGGTTTTTAAAAGACCTTCACCAGACTGCGCCCCCTCTCAAGCCGCACCTCATGCAGCCACCTCCCTGCCTGTTTCAATTTAAACCGGATGTTGGTGAGCGAGCAGCATCAGACATGCTGCCTTCAAGCACACCGGAAAGGCTGGAAGCCCCCAACGTTACAAAATGTTGGCGAATTGCCTGCACATACGGTGCCTGTTAGGCATAGGCGACTCTACAGGGGGGAAAGGGGGCAATTGCCCCCCCATGTGCCCCCGCCACCAAAAAGCAGCATCCAGCTTCCCACACTTCTTTGGACCGCAGTATCTCCATTCCTGTGCATCGTATAAGGACAATATAGGTGTCATTGGAAAGATTCTGGCCTTTCCAATGATACCCAACATGACCATATTCAGTTTGAAGTAAAAGTCATAAAACATTAAATAATAACGGCCACTTAAACATTTTCACAGGGTTCAGACATTCAGCGAAAACTGCCGAATTGCAGCAAATAAAATATTGAATTTAAGTATCAGGTTAGTACAACAAAAAGGCATCATTGCATCACATTACTCTGGGGGTTTGGAATCTTATTTATATATATATATATATATATAATATATATATATATATATATACTTATTTAGGGCACTATTACCTGGTGTGAGCTAACCCTTGCGTCGGCATGGTTTTGCTTTAGCGCCAGGTTAATTGAGTCTAGTGCCTGACCAACAGATCGTTTGCCTCTCACTACAAACAGGAAAAATCACTTAGCGCGTCGCTATTAGCAATTTGTACCACGAGCTTACTGCACTTTCCGCGTCCTTTACTTAACATGGGGAGCGCTAGAGATCTCTAGCGCTTTTGCAGCTAACAGACCACTTGGTGCCAGCGCTAATTTTTTGAGGGGCGCTAATTGCAACATTTTACCTACTGCTTAACCCTGGTGCTAACTCCAAAAAACCAGGAAAAACAGCTCTTCGCCCAAAATTAACAGGCAATTAACAAGCAATTGAAAGGAATCCAGCACAGGTGTTCTCTTGGCCCCATTCACCATAGTAATGGATCTGGTCTGCATTGTCATTGCAGTAGGCTCTATTAAGATATATATCCATATGTATATCCTTTATCCACATGAATCCTAAATCTAATATATTGACTAATTTTAAACATTTTATGCTGGGGTTATTCATAGTATGGAAGCGGTTGATTATTAGAGTGACCGTGTGGACCATGTTTAAAGGGACACGTGAATAAGTCTTGCCCTGAAACATGTATTAATTATATGCTGCAGCAGGGAAATTTTTGTCGCTCACCTGGCTTTCCTTTTGGGTCTATTAAATGCCGTGTAATGATTCTACATGCTGTTGAGTGGCATTTATTATGCAATGCCCATCAGCCTTAATATATGTGTGCATCAAAACATGGATGATATGGCCACCGTGGAGGATTTTAATAATGCAGGGGTATAAGGTTATGCACTGGATGTGTTCATATTCAAGCTTGTGAGGGCGGCACTCTGCACTGGAAAAAAAAACAGTTCTATCCTGTACACAACCACATTAGCGCTGGGTCTCAGCCCTGGTCTTTAGGCTGGAGTCAGACAAACGCATTTTTCACGTCTACGGTCAAAAAGTGTGTCGATGCGTCCGAACGCATATTTTCACGGAAGACGCGATAGCGGTCATACGATGCGCAATTTCGGCCATGATTTTTACGGATCCAAACTAGGAAACTTTGGCTGTCTGGGCGTTATGTTGGCCGGACATGAGCAGTGTCTGACGTCTCCTAATCATGCACACACGCCGCTATGCCGATGCAGCGCACTCTGTACGTCAGTACTAGCGGTTCGACGTTCTTGCAAAAATGCGTTAGTTTGCCGCTTGCGTTGCACCGCCGAACTTTCGTGCGGCCGTACTTCGTGTGTGGGCCTGCGTTGGACGTCATTTGCTGCTACCACGGCCGTAATAAAATGCGCCTAAACGCACGTTCACACTGCGTTCATCTGACCCCAGCCTTAGAGTTTTCCTAGCATGCGCCAAACAACCTTGTTCATGGACTACTGCAGACAAGGTGATCTGTCATTAGGTCGTCAGGCACTACGTTTTAGCGACTCGCACTAAATTTTTCATTTAGTGATGGTGTTTTAGCTCACACCAGGTGATGGGCCCTTTAGTTTTATTCAGTGGTATGATTTAGTGGCGAAAATTATTAGTGCCACCGCAGTAAAAACTGGGGGGGCACTATCTTCTGTGCCCCCTAAATATTGTTCCTAGAGTCGCCACTGCTGTTCTGTGCCTGTTCGAGGGCAGTGAAATCCCCATAGCTTTGTCTATTCAGAGAACAAAAACCAGCAGTGAAAAGTTGCCGAAATGCCCTGCCATTCGGTGGCCTTATGCAGCAGATTTATTCAGGCGAATCCCATAGGCTTCAATGTTATAAAGATTCCCGTTTTAACTCAATATCTAATAAACAGTTTATTTTAATATTCTGCAGTAAAAAGTCTCTTTTATTTATAGATTTTTTTTAGGATCTTTCAAGTATTTTTTGGGAATTTCTAGCGAAAAAAAACTTTCCTTTTTTTTTTTTAAAAAAGAAAAAAAAAATTAAAGTTTTTTTTCTTTTTTCTGTAATAGCTCTTTTTATTATCATTCATTGGACCTTTATAAGTAAATTTCAGACATTTTCCCTCAGTAGTTTGTTTGCAAACAGCGTTTCACTTTTCAAACATTCAAGTGTACATTTTTTTTTTTTCACTCTATTTGTCTGCGGTGTCGGGTTTCTCCGGTGGCTGCTCTGCGCTCTGATCGGCTCCTGCTCGGGTTTCTCAGGCGTCTTTGGCGGGGTTAATCCAGATGTTTTTGCGGGTTTCTGTGAGCCTTCGTCGGGTTTTGTGGTGAGTTTTCGGTGGGTTTGCGGCGACTTTTCCCTGCACTACGACGGCTCTGTGGTGCTTGCTGAATACGACGCAGGGTCGCCGAAATGGGATCGCCAAATTGAAGAGAACAGAAAGTCACCGAACGTGTGGTGACTTTTCGATTCTCTTTGAATAACCCTGATAGTCCGTTCAGCCCTGTTGTTGGAGGGCTTCTGGAGAGGTGTGAGTTTAGAAGTAGGTCTGTGTGCGCACGCATCTGCTATGTCGTGCGCACGTGAAGGCTTAAAACGTTCCCTCAATGTAATTGATCATAGCAAAGCGTGCGCACGAAGTAAAAAAAAACTTGCTTGTGGCACCGCCAGGGCTCCGTATCCAGGGGAGGAAGGGATGTAATGAAGGAATAAGGACTGAAATCCTTATATAATTTTGATGATACAATTCCCAATTGCAATGTTTTGTTGAAGACAACCTTAATGACGTAATGTTTATTTTTCTATATTTGTGGAAAATTGGGTAAGGCAAGATGAAAAATATCCCTTCCAAACAACTGCTAGTGCATTACCTGCATGTAATGAGAGTTGAAATCTGTTCTAGGTGTAACCAGTTCCACGTCTCATTAATGGCCACACCTTCTCCCCTTATCTCTCCAACATACCATACAGTTCCTATATATTCAGGTGAGCCAACTGGATGTGTCACATTGTTTTCAAGAAACATGTCTTACAACAAGGACATACGTGTCACCCTAAATGACGGGAACACCATGCCTGTACTGGGCTTGGGTACCTACGCCTCACCTGACGTAAGTGACAGTTATCACAATATTCTCTTTCAGCACTCTGAAATGGCTGCAGCAGAAGATGAATGCTTAAAACAGAGACATTTTACTTGCACTTTGTAAGTGCAAGTAATCTCCCCCCCCCACACCCAGCAGAGCCACAACTAGTATTTGAGGGACCCCGGGCGAGAAACCTTTTTGGGTCCCCTTGCCACGCTTTCAACACCACACCTCCTTATTCTCCATCTTTTCTCACACAATGATCTTCCTACGTGACCCTTCTTGCCTCCAGATAAACACCTTTCCACAGATAGACATTTCCTCTCCCCCAGAAAAGTGTGGCTGTCACTGACACTTTTAATCACACAGAGGGTGTCAGCAGTGGTGCAGGGTCCCCCCAAAGTGTGGGAGTCAAGGGCCTGTGCCCTGCTCGCCCACCCAAATGGCAGGCCAGCCCTCCCCAGTATAATCTATGTAAAAGCCGCCTTACTATAAAGTCCAAAACACTCCCTATTGCACTGTGCAATAAAATAAGCACAGGGGAAAAAAACAAGGTCCAAACTTCATTCAAACAATCACTCCCTGACGCTTATTTGCTCTTACAATTGAACTCTGAAGCCAACAAAATAACAGCTTTAGTCAGGGATTTTTTTGTAGTAGGAAGTTGGCAGAATAGAATTTATCACGAGGCAGTTCTTTAAAGACAGTGGGCCCTATTACATTCTTCGCGCAATTTCGTCCGCGCAGCACAATTTTTGTTGTGCACAGCAAAATGCGTTATAGCGCGAAAATTAACGGTGGTATTACAGTCCTCGCGCATTTTGTCATCCGTCAGAAAATACCGTTCGTAAAGCCGACGCGCAAAACGAAGAGAAATCCGTGCAAAACGAAGAGAAATACGAGCGCAGTAACGTAGCGCATGTAAATCAGTGTGCGAACTGTTTTTTTCGCGAGATTCAGCCAATCCGACTTAAGAACATCAATTTACCTTAATTGACCACTTCTGTTTTTGCGCCTGTCAAAGTAAATCTGAGTATACATGCTGCAGCAATAAAGACAAAAAGGCACGAATTCACAATTTTATTGTTTGCTGATGGGTAGAATGTGTAACTATACTCTGCTGTATTTTTTTTTTTTGTGCTGGTGTATTTCGTTTCGACCAGGACGTTCGGATTTGACATTAACACCAGCTTTTCAGAAATATTACAATTATGCGCGCAAACGTCGTTCATACGAATTTGCGCATCAATTGTAATACCATACGCGTTTCTACGCACGAACGCATTTGCGCTCACAATGTTAAGTATAGGACGCACAAAATATTGTTTGCTCACGCAGATTCACCCGCGATAGACGAATACACGCGTTCGTTGAGCATAGATTGTAATAACGTTGTGCGCAAATGGTTTTGCCCCTCGCGTTAATGCGTTTTTGTGCACGCGTTATGAATTGCATGAAGAATGTAATAGGGCCCAATCTATTTTATAAAAGATACCTGCTTATAAGGGCAAAGTAATAATTTCAGGGGGTTCTCTCTTACTGTTCAATACAAAATTATCAATTATATATAACCTTACTTTACTAGAAGTTAGCGTATGGGTGTTGTCTAATTATGGAACTGTATGTTATTATCTACAAAGGATCACCGGAAGTGGGTGATCACCATATTGTACGCACTTACACATACTGAGAGTGATCTACTAAACAATGTATTCAGTAAGCCACACGAAGATCGTTAAAAGAGCAGAAGGCAGTTTATGCACTACTTTATCTGTATGAACTGGTATGCTGTAACCATACTACTCAATACTGGTTTACATGTGCATAGTAGTAATCATTTAGCATTATAATCATTCTAATCTGCTATTGAAACTATTCAACACGTTAATAAAGTGCATGTTGAAAATCTGAAATATATAAAGCTTGGCAAAACATTGATTTTTAAACATTTTTTTAACCCCTTAAAAACGAGAGCAATTTGACAAGTTTGGAACACTTTTGAACACTTCTAAAAGTAGAATTTCAGCCATTTGCTGTTCAACCATAATTTACCTCTTACATTTTAAGTGTACTCACCCTTAATATATATCATTTTGTTCAGGAGAAATAGGAGTTTCATTTTCCTTCAAAGATTTATATATAAAATATATTTTAGTATGAAAAAAATCTAAAAACTATGTTCTGCATTGTATTTTCAGTGTGACTGACAATGTACGCTTAGCATTTACTGAAATAAAATAAATATATTTGTGTTCAGCAATGTCTCTTGAGTTCAACGGTACCCCCAATGTAGAGGTTTTATGATGTTTTGGAACGTTAAAGGGTCAAATATAGAGTTTGCCCATTTCAGGTTTTACAATTTGAAAATTGCCAGATTGGTTTGCTGGCCCTATGTTGACTTTGAGAGGTTATGGCAGCCCAGGTATGAAAAGCACCCCATCATGTCATACCATTTCTGAAAAGTAGAGAACCCAGGCTATTCAAAATGGTGTATGTTTAGTTTTTTTATGGTAGCCACTTCGTTGCAAACTTGGTCTTCATGTTTGTGTTTTGCATTTTTCACACAAAAACTGTTATTTTACTGATGATATCATGCTCCCTCGACATTTTACTGGCCTAAACAACTCACATTTCTGGTCGACAAAGTCTTACGAGTTCAACGGTACCCCCCATGTAGGAGGTTTTATAATGTTTTGGATAGTTACAGGGTCAAATATAGAGTTTGCCCATTTCAGGTTTTACAACTTGAAATTTGCCAGATTGGTTTGCTGGCCCTATGTTGACTTTGAGAGGATATGGCAGCCCAGGTATGAAAAGAACCCCATCTTGTCATACCATTTTGAAAAGTAGACAACCCAGGCTATTGAAAATGGGGTATGTCCAGTTTTTTATAGTAGCCACTTGGTCACAAACCCTGGCCAAACTTAGGGCCCTATTACAATCATAGCGTTAAAACGCTTGCGCAACGCGTGAATTTGTGCGCCTAGTGTTAAACGCGCGTAAATCAACGCTGGAATTATAATCCTCACACATTTTTTCATCCGTCGAGCAATAACGCGCGTAAAACGGACGTGCACAAACGCGCGCGCAGCAACGTTGCGAGCAGAAATCCGTGTGCGGACTGTTTTTTTTCATGCAATTCAGCCAATCAGAATTAAGAACCACAATTGTCTCCCGTTAAGTTTTTGCTCCTGTCAAAATCAATCTGTGCATATATGCTGCATCAATAAAAAATGCACACACAACTTCTCAAATTTATTGGTTTGGTATGTTTAGAATGTATGTACTGTACTTTGCTGCATTTTTTTTTTTTTTTTTGGGCTGGTGTATTTGGGTTCGGCCAGGTTGATAGAATTTGCCATTAACACCAGCTATTAGGAGTTGCTAAAATTATGCGTGCAATGTCTATGCGTTAATTCCTACGCATAGATTGTAATACCATCCGCATACCAGCGCAGAAACACATTTGCATTCACAATGTTAAGTATAGGATGCGCGACGTACAGTAAGCTCGTGCAGCGTTCGCGCAGGTTCACCCACGGTAGACGTATACGCGCGTTTGTTGCGCTGACATTGTGTCATGCCCCATGATTTATTTTATATTTTTCTGTTTTGTGTTGAATCTGCCTTTGCTGCCTACATGATATTGATTTCACAGCTATTTTGTCCCTGCTGAGCTACCTTAGCTTTCTGCATTCAGATAGTTCCACCCCTTTGCTTAGTGTCTTGTTCTAAGGGACTTCCTGGTTACATAGCAGCCATTCTGTGCTCACTGCTAGACAAAAGTAATGACTTTTTACCTGCAAAGCTGTACTTTAACAAGATTGTCAGTCTGATCATTAAACTCTTCAACTGGATTCATCTTTCTACGTGTCAGTTTTGCTGAGTTGAAGCTATCTGCTGAACTTCATCGTGTGAGTACTGGTCAAATACAGACTTCGCTAGTCTAAAGCATCCACACCGAGTCACAGCTTTGCTTAGGGAAGCAGAATAGTAAAAAGTCAATAATGTCTAGCATTACTGCTGTTAGTGAAAAGACAACAACTGCTAGCAATAGTAAAAGACATTAACAGCAGCTGCAGCAGAAGTACACAGCTAAACCAGCAGTAAAAGCTTGCAGCACTAGTATACAGCTTCAGTAACCAGAGAGCAGATACTGCTGCATCCCACAGACAGTGCCTGTTAACCACAGTTACTCTGCTGCTCTTTCTTATTCTTCTCATCTGTGTAAACATGGCAGACAGAAGAAACTCTCTAACACCACAGGAAATGCAACTTGTTTCAGATGCGGAAGTAATGAAAATAAATCCAATCAGAAACAAACGCAATACAAAACCTACATGGAAGATTACTGAAACACTTATGGACATAAACTATGAGAAATCACAGAAAATGTCATGGCTTTGGGAACAGGTGAGGAGTTATGTCTCCACCATCACACAACCTATTTGTGACGCTTCCAAACTAAAAGAAGTTTAAACGTATGGTGGTACACAAGCTATCGGCCGTTTTAATTGTGGGCTGATAGTGTTTTAATAGTAAAAACACTATGTATATAGCATAAACAGAGATAAAGAGTTGGAGTATGTCCAAAATTCAAGCGTGAAACGTACAGTTTTCATTTAACCGGAGGATAGCTATTTCTTATGTTTTGCTGCCACCTTGTGGCCAAAGTTCGTATTGTTCCTCTATGATGGATTGTTTTTTAGAAAGCAGTGTGTCAGCGCATCTTCTTCTGCAGGATTACTGTCTTTCTCTTCAATTTCGCAGGGTCTTTACCTTGTGGGAGTGAGCAGAGAAAGATAACATAGCGCAAACTGTGATGCAGATGGAATATGGTGCGTAATAATAGCAGTATTCAACTCACGTGGATGGGAGCCTAGGATATATCAGGCTCACTCTTGCTAGCATCTATGGCCCATAGAGGTGGCCAAAATCCCTTCTTTACTCTCCTCCTCTTTCCTCGTCTGCCGCGGACCTCCTCTGCCTGGTATAGCTGAAAAGCAAAGCCTCAGGAAGGAGCCCACTTTGCTCAGGAAGACAGGATACAAGGGTGGTAAAATAAAGAACATTTATTATTAAAAGATAAGTTAACAAAAATAAACAGGGGGTATATCCAGGACGCGTTTCGCCGTAAAATGGCCTCTTCAGCTGGATAATTCTGTATCTGGTGTCCTTTTCTTATATACTGTTCGGTATCTTTATCCACTGATTGGTTTTTTTCACTTTCAATTTCATTTTTGCGGGCGTTTCTTGCGCATGCGCATGAAGTCCGTGAACATGGATGAATCACATGGTATTTTCCAGCCAATCTGTACGCTTTCTATTCTAGACGGATGATCTCCGTTCATAGTTTGTTGTGGTTAATGCAAGCTTCGTTTGGACTGACTGAATGGTGCTATTGAGCCCATGTGGTTCTTAGAAGAGATGTGTGGTCATATAAAATTGTTCTATAAGGCCTTTTAAAGTGGTAACAGAGTCATACATACAGAAAAATGACGTCGCGCCCATACTCACCGGAGCGGCTGCAACAGTCAGGAGTAACAGCCCAGTTAATGTATAAAGCATAACAAGAGAAAAAAAGTTGTCATCTGCGCTTGTTTCTATGAGGTTTTTGTTTGTTTTAATTGCCATTGCAACGTAAGCTCACACGCCACTTCAAGGCACCTCTTTTGTGAGTACCTAATCAATGTAACCAAAAGCTGCTCTACTGAGCAGCTCCAAGCCCCTCCTGCTGCTTTTCAGCTAAGGAGAGGCAGAGATATGTCACGGGGGGGCCTGACCTGACGTGGCACAGAATGAGTGTGAGCTACTGGAGCAGTGAATAGACATGAATCGTGGAAGTATAAACAAAACAAGGGATTTATTTACAACATGAAAGAACCAGAATAACACACATGAAACTCAAAACCTGAGCAGAAAACAAAAAACAAACAGAGACTAACCTGAACTAAATATACAATAGATACTAAACTAGATAAACATAGACAGATAAACAACCAGGGACCTGAGTAACTATAGGCAGAAAGACATGAACAGAAACTAGGCAGGGGAATAAACCAGACTATACCTGACCGGGACGTGACCTGAAGACAGACAAGATAAACTAGCATAACATGAGAGCTCTAAACACTAGAGACAACATGAACATCAGACATCGAGGCATGAACAAAAGACTAAGGCTTGAACAAAACTATTAGAGACTTGAACAAAACAGGAATACAGACCAAACAGACCATGGATCAGACCAAGAACATGAAACAACTCAAGGCTTGGATAACAGTGAATACCAGTATAAACAGAGCATGGATCAGACCGTGAACAAGGATTCCCTGGAGGCTAGGATCAGAATGAATATCAAACATAGCATGGATATCAAAATGAGGCAGCGCCCTTCTTCGGGCGATGCCTGCTTATATAGCACATGACTTCATGAACAATTAGAGTCCAGGTGAGGTCCAGGCTTGAACGTGAATCAAATGTCCAGAACTAAATGAAATGTCCACTACTGCCAGAGGGGGTGCCAGAGACCCAGGACATCACAGATATTGTGGGTTTTATTTATACACACACCAAACACTTCCCATTTGGGGTAAAAAACAAAAACATGGAAAGAGGAACAGCAGCAAAACGACGAACTGGTGTTACTAGCATAATATTGTAACGTTGGGGGCTTCCAGCCTTTCTGGTGTGCTTGACGGCAGCATGTCTGATGCTGCTCGCTCACCAATGCCCGGTTTAAATTGAAACAGGCAGGGAGGTGGCTGCATGAGGCCCGGCTTGAGAGGGGGGTGCGTTCTGGTGAAGGTCTTTTAAAAACCAACAGTTCCTTCTAAGCAGTGCCAGATCGTGGTTATCCATACCTGAGCTCCTTGTATCTGAATTCTCTCGTGATTTAGGCTAGGGTCAGAGTGGGGCAGTCGGAACGCGCGTGCAGGCGCACTAAATCACGGCGGCAGTAGCAGCACATAACGGCCAATGACGGCCAATATACGCAGTACGTGCGTACAAAAGTGCGCCGACACCACGCAACCGGCAAATGAACGCATTTTTCTCAGAACGTGAAACCGCTGCTACAGACGTACAGAGTGCGCTGCGGCCGCATGGCAGCGTGTGTGCGTGATTAGGAGACGTCAGACGCTGCTAGTGTGCGGCCTACATAACGTTCAAACAGCCGGATTTCCCTAGAATTGCGTTGGTGAGTACCTGCGACTGTGGTCGTCTGACCACTTAAGCGTATTCCGTGAAAAAATGCGTGCGCACGCATCGACGTACATTTTGACGGTGGCCGCAGAAAATGCGCTCATCTGTCCCTAGCCTTAATCTGTTATTGACCTCTGCTTGTTTTCAGACTATTCTGCCTTCCGTTGCCCTAGACTATTTCCTTGTACTACGCTTCTGCATTGATATCGACCCGGCTATTCCATTTGACTATCCTATACTCTGTATTCCTGATTCTGGCTCGTCTGACTACCCCCGCCTTGCTGACCTGGTTTTGTATTACGACATTGTCTTTGATTAACTCTTTCTGTCTAGATAGTATACATATATCTGGCCAATTTTTAAGGACCAAACAGTTAGGGATTCCTTTACGGCTACCCTGTTGGTAGTTTTTTGGCTCTGTGGAGTGTTGGGCTTTAAGGACTGCCTGGTGGGATCCGGGAACTGTGACAAATATACATACATACAGAAAAAATTATGTCGCGCCCATACTCACCGGAGCGGCTGCAACAGTCAGGAGTAACAGCCCAGTTAATGTATAAAACATATGTAATGTATAAAATCTCTGCCTCTCCTTAGTTGAAAAGCAGCAGGAGGGGCTTGGAGCTGCTCAGTAGAGCAGCTTTTGGTTACATTGGTTAGGTACTCACTCTATAAAGAGGTGCCTTGAAGTGGCGAGTGAGCTTACGTGGGCAATGTCCATTGAAACAAACAAAAACCTCATAGTGTTTTGTTCTACATGGAATACATAGAAACGAGCGCAGATGACAACTTTTTTTCTCTTGTTATGGTAACAGAGTCATGCCTGCTATGTGAAGAAATCTTGGCTATTAAGATTTCTTTGCATTGATAGGTTTTAATGGTTTGGAAGATAGATATGATGGTATATCATTTGTGGTTGTCCTAATACATATATTTAATGACAAGAAGTGGCAGAGTTCGAAATCCATGTTTAAGCCTTTTGGATGCATGGTGTCGAATTCATAAATAGGCTTAAACATGGACTTCGAACTCTGCCACTTCCTGTAGAACTATACTAACATACCTACAAAATCTCTACAAAGCATTTCTTCCGCTGCATATCGCCCATCACCCTCTGAACCATAGTATATAATCCATCTGTAAGCAATGGAACATGAAAGCTTGGAATTTATCCCGCAACTAACAGGGACACAACTTCTAAGACTATGGACATAAAGCATATGCATCAGAATAAACCAGCAACCACAAAATATACCTGAAGCATAAAGACTCCTATAGAAATTAATAATTCAAAATTATGCCAGCAAAGTCTAAAATTATTAGCTAGGCCACCAGCTACTTATTAGAAAATCTAGTAAAACCATCACCATCGACCATACTCTTAACTACCTGAATCATATAGTATCAGCCACAAACATGGAACGACAGTCCACCCTTGTAAAAATGTTGACCTGACAGTTAATAATATAATATAAAAAAATGAAAAAACTTTATTCATCAACTCCAAAGACACAGATAAGGATACCTGTAACCCTCCGAAATGACTTCCATACTCAGTCACATTAAGACGCGGACTAATATTAGTATCCCATAGTTTCAAACGAACCTCATTAAACAATGCAGTCACTGACCACGTTTTAATTAACCCCCATTACGTATCGAGAGTTGTGAATACGAGGGAATACGCAAGCCCTTTCAGAATACAGTGCAAATACATATATATCTAAGATTACTGAAATATATAAATATAATTTCTCCCCATTTGTTTTGATGGAAAACCCAATCTATAAAACTCCATAATAAGAAACAATATTACAAATCTCCCATCCACATCTATACCTTTTAACCCTTTCACTGCTGAGGCTTTTCCCGCCTCTGTGCTGAGGTCATTTTTACCGGTTTTGCTCATCATGTTTAAATGCGTTTTGAAGGCTTATTTTATTATATGACCCAGACATATTATATATCGTTCTTTCCGTCAGACTCGGCAGATTCATAATATGTCATTATTATATGTATACGTCATGACCTGTCTGTATATTATAACAAAAAATGCAATAAAATATGAATTTTCAATAATTTACAACGTGTAAAGTGTTTTTTTTTCACATTTTAACATGCGAGCAATTGCGGTTATATTTTGTATGGGGTGCGCTTGTTAAAAAAATTAGAGATCGGGTCTCGTTACATTTTTTTTTGGGGAAAATTACGCGATTTTTAACAAACGCACCGCAGCCAAGTGGTTAAACTACCAAGTAAAGCTACCCATCCTTCACCAGAAGCGAAAAACCCCGGTTAAGCACACGAGGATTAAGAGGCATTAATAGATACATTATGTCACCATGGTCCCCAATCATTAAATATATGTAATAGGACAACCACAAATGATATACCATCATATCTATCTTCCAAACCATTAAAACCTATCAATGCAAAGAAATCTTAATAGCCAAGATTTCTTCACATAGCATGCACCTGGGACATAAAAACCCAAGGGCTGCATATAGAATATTTGATACAGTCCTAACCTCAACATCTGAGGAAAGGGATTTAGGGGTTACTATTTCAGAGGATCTAAGGGTAAGTAGTCAATGTAATAGAGCAGCAGGAAATGCTAGTAGAATGCTTGGTTGTGTAGGGAGAGGTATTAGCAGTAGGAAAAGGGAAGTGCTCATGCCACTGTACAGAGCACTGGTGAGACCTCACTTGGAGTACTGTGTGCAGTACTGGAGACCGTATCTCCAGAAGGATATAGACATCTTAGAGAGAGTTCAGAGAAGGGCTACTAAAATGGTGTACGGCTTGAAGAAGAAAAGTTACCAGGAAAGGCTTAATGATCTTAACATGTACAGCTTGGAAAAAAGACGAGACAGAGGAGATATGATAGAAACATTTAAATACGTAAAGGGAATCCACAAGGTAGAGGAAGGGAGTATATCTAAAAGGAAACAAAGTAGCAAAACAAGAGGACATAGTCTTAGATTAGAGGGGCAAAGGTTTAAAAGTAACATCAGGAAGCATTATTTTACCGAGAGGGTGGTGTATACATGGAACAGCCTTCCAGTTGAAGTGGTAGAGGCCAAAACAGTAATTGAATTTAAGCAGGCATGGGATAGGCATAAGGCGATCCTAAACAAAAGATAAATCCAGGTAAAGTATCCATGTAATTGGGCAGACTAGATGGGCCGACAGGTTCTTATCTGCCGAAATTTTTCTATGTTTCTATGACTCTGTTACCACTTTAAAAGGCCTTATAGAACAATTTTATATGACCACACATCTCTTCTAAGAACCACATGGGCTCAATAGCACCATTCAGTCAGTCCAAACGAAGCTTGCATTAACCATAACAAACTATGAACGGAGATCATCTGTCTAGAATAGAAAGCGTACAGATTGGCTGGAAAATACCATGTGATTCATCCATCTTCATGGACTATCATACGCATGCGAAAGAAACGCGCGCAATAACGAAATTGAAAGTGAAAAGAACCAATCAGTGGATAAAGATACCGAACAGTATATAAGAAAAGGACACCAGATACAGAATTATCCAGCTGAAGAGGCCATTTTACGGCGAAACGTGTCCTGGATATACCCCCTGTTTATTTTTATTGTTAACTTATCTTTTAACAAGGTGGAAAGCCTGCCCAGAGGGCAGTCTATTGTGGATATACTGCCCCAGCTCATGGAAATATGGCCCAGCTCGTGGATACTGCCCCAGCTCGTGGATACTGCCCCAGCTCGTGGATATACTGCCCCCCAGCTCGTGGATATACTGCCCCCCAGCTCCTGGATATATTGCCCCCCAGCTCCTGGATACTGCCCCCAGCTCGTGGATATTGCCCCCACAGCTCATGGATACTGCCCCCAGCTCGTGGATATTGCCCCCCCAGCTCATGGATACTGCCCCCAGCTCGTGGATACTGCCCCCAGCTCGTGGATACTGCCCCCCAGCTCGTGGATACTGCCCCCCAGCTCATGGATACTGCCCCCCCAGCTCGTGGATACTGCCCCCAGCTCGTGGATATTGCCCCCCCAGCTCATGGATACTGCCCCCAGCTTGTGGATATTGCCCCCCCAGCTCATGGATACTGTCCCCCAGCTCATGGATACTGTCCCCCAGCTCATGGATATTGCCCCCCCAGCTCATGGATACTGCCCCCAGCTCATGGATATTGCCCCCCCAGCTCATGGATACTGTCCCCCAGCTCATGGATACTGTCCCCCAGCTCATGGATACTGCCCCCAGCTCATGGATATTGCCCCCCCAGCTCATGGATACTGCCCCCCCAGCTCATGGATACTGCCCCCCCCAGCTCATGGATACTGCCCCCCAGCGCTCATGGATATATGCCCCAGCTCAGACATGGGGCAGCTGTTCGAATGCTCTATTGGCATTCGGACAGCTGCCCCATACTTACCTTTCCGAGCGGCGCCGGGGAAGTGAAAGTTTCCCGCTTCCGCTCGTTGAAGGACCCAAGCCACGGTCACGTGACCGGGGCTTGGGTCCTTCAAAGAGCGGAAGTGGGGAAACTTTCACTTCCCCGGCGCCGCTCGGAGGTTGGATGCGCTCGGCAGCCGGGTAGAGGCTGCGAGCGCAGCCTCTACCCGGCTGCCGCGCGCATCCAACCCCCGAGCGGCGGAGGGACCTTTCCCTTCGCCGCTCTGGGTTGGATGCGCGCGGCAGCCGGGTAGAGGCTGCGAGCGCAGCCTCTACCCGGCTGCTGTGTGCATCTTGTAACCGCCGCGGCGAGCCGGCTCGTGCCGCGGCGGTTGCATGCGTGCGCAACCAACCGCCGCTGGTTGCGCGCGCATGCGCAGAGTAAGGCTTGGCGACGGACACGCCAAGCCTTACTCAATTATAGTATAGATAATAAATTCCCTTTATTTTACCACCCTTGTATCCTGTCTTCCTGAGCAAAGTGGGCTCCTTCCTGAGGCTTTGCTTTTCAGCTATACCAGGCAGAGGAGGTCCGCGGCAGACGAGGAAAGAGGAGACAATGCCAAAAATATGATCAAAGGCATGGAAGATGCTGGTCTTCCCAGTATTTCTTGTGTGGCACATACACTGCAGCTGACTGTCTCTGAGGGCCTGCTATCACAGCGCAGCATTGCAGATGCTGTGGGAGTCGGGCGCAAAATAATCGGCCACTTCAAACATTCCAACTTGGCCTATTCTCGCCTACAGGACATCCAGATCCAGCTCGGTCAGCCAGTTAAAAGGCTCCAACAAGACGTGCCGACTCGTTGGAACAGCACATGCTACATGTTGCAGTCTCTAATTGATCAGAAACGGGCCTTTGGGGTCCATGCATCTGAATATGAGCTCCCTGTTACTATTACCGCAAACCAGTGGAATTTAATGGAGAAGGTGCTGAACATCTTGGCTCCCTTTGAAGAGTTGACATGTCAAATGAGCTCATCTGATGCTTTTGCCTCAGATGTTATTCCATCTGTCACTGTGGTACAGACAGTTCTATCGGACATGGCTGGGGAGGACCAAGGTATCGGAACAATGAGGAACACTTTACTTGCCGCTTTGCAGAGGCGTTTCACTGACACAGAGGAAAACCCTCTTTATGGCATAGCTACGTTACTAGATCCAAGGTAATTAGGTGTAATTTTTATTTTTTAGCTATTAAATTTATTATAATTAAGTTAATTATATTTCATTCAATGTTGTTTTTGTTTTGTTTTTTCTAGGTATAAGGAGCGATTCTTTTCTAATGCAGAGAATGCCAGGCATATGAAAGAGATGTTAATGCTCAAACTACAGAAGAACGCTGAGGAACCCTCGACCTTTGAGTTGACAGCCATCTGCCAAAAGACCTCGCAGTGACCAGCCAAGCACAAGGCTGGACAGTGTCTTTGAAAAAATTGCTGGTGACTTTCCATCGACTTCTGGAACCAATGCTCCAACAACTGCCAACATACAGCTGGACACATACCTGGGAGAGCTCACTGTTCCTCGGTCAGATAAACCCCTCCAGTACTGGGCAGTGAATAAAATTAGATTTTCAGCTCTGGCTGAAATGGCGCAAATCTATCTTTCAGCGCCATGCAGCAGCGTGGAAAGTGAACGATTGTTCAGCTCTGCATCAAATATCCTTACTGATAGCAGAAACAGACTTTTAGCTGACCATGCAGAGATGCTTCTCTTCCTTAAAAAAAACTTGCCACTGGCTTTAGAAAAATTTGGTTAATTGAATTCACTCCTATAATATTAATTATAGGAGTAGGTTACACTTGATTGATAAGCTTTATCAATGCTCCGAGTCTCTTCACATTTCTCACTCCATAGACTTTAATGGGGTTGGATATGTAATGAGCGCATCGGTAAAGCTTAACAAAGAACTGTAATCTAGCCCATACTGCTGCTCCCTAGGAGTACACAGTGAGTGCACGGTTATACTGTGATATATTTCACCTTTGTGTTATTATTGTTTTTGTTGTTATATTTCATAACCAAATGTTCTGAGAAATTTATTTCAGTAATACAACTTTGTGACAATCATTTAAGCTAAGTAAACTTTTATTTTTTGGACAGACGTGTCTTTTGAGTTACAGTTCTTCATAATATTAAGAAACTGACCTAAAATCATTATTTTGTATTGCTTTAGAAAAAATGTGCCCTGTCCTTTTAAGAAAAAGTATCGGTAATTGGTATCGGTGAGTACTTGAACAAAAGTATCGGTACTCGTACTCGGTCTTAAAAAAGTGGTATCGGTGCATCCCTATTTTAAACTATAGAAGGTCCTATTCCTAACATTTAGTACCTGAATCTGTACGAATAAGGATATTATGAATATAGCGTTTTTTGGTTTTTATGTATAATTGCTATGTACGTTATTTATGTTTGTTTGTTTAATCTATACTTGTTTTTTGTTTTTCAAGACCAATCTAAATACCAATTTTCACATTTGTAAGATATAGGTATTTTGAGATATAGGTATCCTGTTTAAAAGTATTCCGCCCCCCCTTTTTTTCACCCCCCCCCACTTGGGATTTTTGGAAAATGGTAAAACACGTGTTTTTATTTTTCAAGAAGATTGTAAATACCAAATTGCACTGCTTTAACTTCTTTGGTTTTTGAAATATAGGTATACTGATAATCGTATTCAGACCCCTTTCCCCCGACCCCCCCCCAATTGGATTTGTGGAAAATGGCAAAACACATGTTTGTTTTTTTTCACGAAGATTGTAAATACCAAATTTCACACCCGTAACATCTTCGGTTTTTGAAATATAGGTATACTGATAAAAGTATTCAACCCCCCTTTTTGCCCCTCCCAAGGAATTTTCAGAACATGGTAAAATACGTGTTGTTTTATTTTTCAAGACAAATCTAAATACCAATTTTCAGGCCTCTAACATCCTCTGTTTGAGAGCTATAGGTATCCTGTTTAAAATATTTAAAATATTCAACCCCCTTTTTTGGCCCCCCCTCCCCACTTGGATTTTTGAAAAACGGTAAAATATGTGGGGCCATATTACATAGTGGGTGCTAACTTAACCAGAGCTGTTGTAAAGTTACCAGAGCCATTATAGCCTATGGAGGTTTTAAGTTTACAACAGCTCTGGTTAAGTTAGCACCAACATTGTAATATTGCCCGTGTTTTTTTTTATTTTTCAAGACGAATCTAAATACCGATTTTCAAGTCTGTAACATCTTCTGTTTTTGAGATATAGGTATCCTGTTTAAAATATTCAACCCCCTTTTTCACCCCCTTAGGGGCAGAGTTTCCAAAAATCCTTCCTTAGTGGGTGCCTACGCCATAAAAACAGTGCACCTTCAAAATTTCACGTTCCTAGGTTAAACGGTTTCAGCTGGGCGTTGATGAGTCAGTCAGTCAGTTAGGACATTCGCGTTTATATATATATATATATGTGATGTGTGTGTGTATAAGTGTTGTGTGTGTGTGTGCTGTTGCCATGTGTGTGGGTGTGTATGAGCTGTGTGTGTATGTGCTGTTGCCATGTGTGTGGGTGTGTATGTGCGGGTGTGTATCTGCTGTGTATGTGCTGTTGCCATGTGTGTATGTGGTGTGTGTGTATGTGCTGTTGTCATGTGTGTGGGTGTCTATGTGCTATTGCCGTGTGTTTGTGTGCCCATGCATGTGTATGTGCTGTGTGTGCATGCGCCTGCGCGTGTGTATGTGCGAGTGTATATGTGCTGTGAGTTTTGTGTGTATGTGCTGTGCAGTGTGCTGTGTGTATATGTATGAGGTGTTTGTGTAACACAAAGTGCCTGTATGTGCAGTATGCATCTGTGAGCAAGGTGCCTGTATAAGCAGCCAGATCCTGGGTACGTCGAGCAGCTGCATCACGGGGGGCACAGAGCAGCCAGACCCAGGGGGGCACTGAGCAGCCAGACCCAGGGGGGGCACTGAGCAGCCAGACCCTGGGGGGGGGCACTGAGCAGCCAGATCCTGGGGGGGACCCCGAGCAGCCAGACCCTGGGGAGCACCGAGCAGCCAGATCCTCTACAACAATTGCTCTTCGTGCAAGCTTAACACCTAATCTATACTATAATGCAGTAAGGCTTGGCGTGTCCGTCGCCAAGCCTGTACTGCGCATGTGCATGGTGTGGGCGTGCTACGGCTGTTGGGTGTGCACGCAGCCAACCGCCGCAGCACGCCCACAGGGTGCTGTGGAGGTTGGATGCGTGCGCAGCCTGGTGCGCGCGTGCCACCCGCCGCAGCACGCCCAAAGCGTGTTGCGGAGGTTGGATGTGCGCCCAGCCGAGTGCGCACGCAGCCACCCGCCGCAGCACGCCCACAGCGTGCTTGGGTGGTTGGATGCGCACGGAATAGGGTGCGCACGCAGCCAACCGCCGCATCCACAAATAACTTGAGGTGCGCGAAAACGCCTCAGAGCAGAGCACAGAGCAGAGCACAGAGCAGAGCAACCGGCAGACAAAAGAATAAACGGCGCACTGGGCCCCCAGCCCAATTGACACCACAATACACCGGAAAGCCCCCAGTCCAATTGCCACCACCATACAAAGAAAAGGAAAAAAAAAACGCACGGAGCACCCCTCACAAATACATACTCGCCACCCAGGACATACTTGAAAACAAGAGAAATCTTAATGTATCCTTCCTGGTAAAATCCTTTCTCAAAAAAAAAAAAAATGGCCCCTATATCCTGGCCATAATTACGCACCTCCACCATTTAACCGAGCTGCACCAGGCCAGAAAAAAACAAAACAATTGTGCACCCACCCCCCCAAAATATCTGGCCAACTCCAAAAACACAGCACTCAGGGGGCATACAAAAAACCAAAACCAGTGCCCCCCCCAGCAACCCCCCACACCACTGAGCAACGACCAAGAATTTTTTTTTTAAAAAAAACAAGGAAAAGGTTAAAAAAAATCTCAGCCACACTAAAACAAAAAAGAAAATCTGAGGACCTACAAAAAACGGTCCCCCCTCCAAAGAGCTTCCAAAGCACTTAAGCAAAAGGGCATACAAAAAACCAGTGCCCCCTAACAACCAGTGCCCCCACACCACTGAGCAACCACCAAGAAAAAAAAAAAAAATTTTTTTTTAAAAAACCTCACAGCCACACTAACAGAACGAAAAAAAAAAACCGAGGACCTAACAAAGCAACCACCAAGAAAAAAAAAACAAAGAATGTGTAGCGCTCACTCCCGGAGGAGCCGCTGAAAATGAACCACGGGTCAGTCTCCCCGCACTAGGGAATAAATATACTCCAACACAGTTGTGAGTTTTTTATCATTTAAATAGTTTACTAAAATATTTGAGCAGATGTTGAAGCACGGTATTCACATGTATTATTACAGTATTTTCGTATTACGACAAACGCGCAGCGGAAAAGAAACGAAACACGAGGCTTCGTATTTCGGAAAATAAAATATTCGCGACCGAACATAAAAGCAATGCAATTTCCCGATAGTTCAGAAAAGGGGACACGTAGCAAAACCCCCGATCATACAATCCCTTCGTATTACGGTAAACGCGCAGCGGAAAAAGAGGAAAAATATATATTCGGAACGTATCTTTATTTTTAACCCCTTGTTCCGATTCATAAAAGAAAAATGAGTCCTGCACAAGTTAAGTCCCAGGAGGTGAAAGGTGTATATGTGTGTGTGGTACCCGGGTACTGTTCAACTGGCCAGTGAGTTTATTTAAGGAAAATCTTCGACTAGTCAGTTGGGGCCCTGTGGACTTTAAAGAGAAAACAGCAGCTTGACCTTTAATCACAAACAGCCTTGGAGGCCTCTCACCATCCGACGCAGGCTTTAGGCTCCGCTGACCCAGGACGTCTCTCCTTCGGATTTTGACTGGGGATACTAGCGGCCGGATCCGTTGTCTCACTTTATGCAGCTTGTCCAGCTCACCGCCTGCTCTCCGTTCGATTCCGCCGGTCTGCAGCAGTGTCTGGGCTCTGGCGAGTCTCCTTCTCCTCAGACTAGGTGACCCAAACCAGAACAACAGGTCTCCCTCGGGCTTTGGCCTAGATTCTGCCGCGATCTCCTCGGTGCGTCTGCTTTCTCTGCTTCCCTGGCGCGCTCTGGAACTTTCTCCACGAGGCAGAGGATGTAAGTGTCCAGTCCCCACCCACTTCCTGTCTTCTTGCAAAGCATGCCGGGCATTGTAGTCCCAATGTCCAGTATCTCTGATTGCGATAGTCTCCATCTTGTGGCCAAAAATAGGTACTGCCACCGCAAGATTTTTAACACAGCGCTACAAATGTTTTTTTTAAAAACCTCACAAACACACTAACACAACAAAAAAAATAAAATCTGAGGACCTAACAAAACCAGTGCCAACCTCCAAAGAGCCCCCAAAGCACTTAAACAAGAGCTCAGAGGGCATACACAAAACCAGTGCCCCCTCACCACTGAGCACCTACTAACAAGAAAAAAAATAAATAAATAAAAAAAAAAAAACAGCCGCACTAACACAACGAAAATTTTAAAAAATAAAACACCTCGGAGGTCCTAACAAAAAAGCCATGCCCCCCTGCAAAGACCCCACAAACCACTTAACCCTTTAAATATAAAACCAAGAAAAATTCACATACACACAAAAAAAATTAAAAAAAAGAAATGCCACCCAAAAGAAAGATGGATTTACAACTACAATCTGTCGCTAAAAGGAGAGAAAATCACACAGAATCTAGCACTAATGGCATGCCGAATGAGCAACAACAAAATTTCAGAAATAAAAAAAACACCAGAAAAGAAAGGAAAGCGCTAATATGGATGAAAATGCACGATGTCAAGAAAGAATCAAAAACACATTGGCACACAAAGTACGACGTGCACAAACAAAACTTAATAAAATCATTAACCCCTTAGGGACCTTGGACGTACCATGTACGTCATGGCCGTGGGTCTCTTTTAGACCCGCTGACGTACATGGGATGTCCTGCGGTCTTTTGAGCACTGGAAGCGATCAGATCGCTTCCAGCAGCTCAAACGCCATTGCAGGCTGCCTGGGAGTCCAGGCATCCATGCAATGGCGGTTACAAGTGCCGGGGCACCTTGTGATCGCTCCCCGGGAGCGATCAACATCCGGTTTTACCGGAGAGGTGCCCGGCACTTCTAGAGAGCGCTGGAAGCGATCGGATCGCTTCCAGCTGCTCTGTGTATATTGCAGGGATGCCTCGACAGCGAGGCATCCTTGCAATATGCTTACCTGCCGCTGGTCCGTCCGTGATCGCTCCCCCCGAGCGATCACTTCCGGTAGCGGCAGGAAGTACTGAGTGCCACGAGGTATCGTGGCACTCAGTACATAATAGATCACATGAGTGATCAGGTGCTCTGCTGGGTGCCTCGAGGGATCAAGGCACCCAGCAGAGTAAAAAAAAGTGTAAAAAAAGAAAAAAAAAAGTTAAATAAAAAGGTATAAAATAAACTGACAGCCAAGATGGCGCTGCCCTTCTAAGGGCAGGGTCATCTTGGGGCTGAGTGGGATGTTCCTAGCCTGCCTCATCAGAGAGGCAGGCTAGCAACATCCAATCAGAAGTTATAAAAAATCAAAATAAAATTTCTAATTTGTCAGGTCAGGTCAATATTTTGTAAATATTGGCTCTGACCTCTGTGATTCTCCCTCCCTCTCCCCACTTGTGTTTTGGTGAGCGAGAGAGAGAGATCAGATTTGACAGGTTAGAGATTTTAGGTAGATTTAGTGAGATTAGAAAAATTGAGGCAGATTTAGAGAGATTTTAGGGAGATTTAGAAGAATTGAGGCAGGTTTAGAGTGATTTAGAGAGATTTAGGTGTTTATTTGTATTTTCTTGTGAAACCCAACGGTTCTTCTAAGAACCAATAATCCGCTTATATATATATAATAATTATAAAATGTTATAATCTATTATATATAATGTCTGAGAGGGTGTACAGCGCCGAGGAGGCATATGCCATCCTGGCATCAGAATCTGAGTCATCTGCGTCAGACTCAGACCCTGATTTCGACCCCGCTAACTGCTCAGAGACGTCGCTAGATACATTATCTACGCTGGCTGATGTATCTAGTGATGTTTCTGATGCAGATCCTGGGTCACCACCTGCCAGCAGGAGACGCACAGCTCCAGCTGAGGAGTGGGTAGTGCCTCATCGCCAGAGGCCAGATATCCCTCCTTTCACGGCAAATCCTGGCATCAATATTGATGTTGCAGGATTTACCGCCACACAGTTTTTGCAGGTGTTTATGGGGGATGATTTGTTGGGCCACATCGTGGCCTAATCAAATCTGTATGCCCATCAGCATTGTGCTGCGAAGCCAGACTCCTACTTGGCAAGGCAGCAATGGACCCCGCTAGATGTGCCAGAATTTCTGAAATTCTGGGCACTTACTATGCTGATGGGCATCATAAAGAAGCCCTCAATTCGCTCCTACTGGAGCAGTAGCCCCATCTGCTCTGCCCCCATTTACCCCCAATCAATGTCACGTAGAAGGTATGAAAACATTTTGCATTTCATGCACTTCAGTGACAACAGCCTGTGCCCTCCTAGAGAGCATCCCCAGTTTGACAGGCTGTATAAAATCCGCCCCCTGATTACCCACTTCGCCGCCAGGTTTGCAGAGGCTTATACACCTGGAAGGAATATCTGCGTGGATGAATCCCTAATGAAATACAAGGGAAGGCTGGGATTCAAGCAGTATATTCCTTCCAAACGCTCCAGGTATGGAGTGAAGGTGTATAAGCTCTGTGACAGCGAGAGTGGGTATACTCAGGCCTTCCGGGTGTACGAGGGAAAGGATAGTAGCCTTGACCCTCCAGGTTGCCCAGAACACATGGGAACCAGTGGCAAGATTGTGTGGGACCTACTTTTTCCCCTGATGAACAAAGGGTACCACTTGTATCTTGATAATTTTTATACGAGTGTCCCTTTGTTCAAGCTGCTGTATTGTTTTGATACAGCAGCATGCGGTACTGTTCGCAAGAACCGCGTAGGTTTCCCAGCACAGCTTGTCCGCACCCTGTTAAAAAGGGGGGAGACCTCAGCTCTGCGCCAAGAGGAGCTGTTGGTGGTCAAGTACAGAGACAAGAAGGATGTATACCTTCTATCCACCATCCACACTGAGAGGTCTGTGGAGGTCTCTGTACGTGGCAGAGCTGAGTGCATCAGGAAGCCAGTGTGCATCAAAGCCTATAACCGGCATATGGGTGAGGTTGATCTGGCAGATCAGCTGCTCCAGCCCTACCAGATTATGCGGAAGTCAAGGGCCTGGTACAAAAAGGTTGCAATTTACCTGATGCAAATTGCAACCCACAATGCCTTTTTGCTCTGCAAAAAGGCAAACCCCGGAGTGACGCTGTCCTTTTTACAGTTTCAGCTCCAGGTCATTTCGGGGGTTTTGTACCAGGATGCACCTGCTCCCCGGGCGGTGATGGGGGACAGAGTTGGGGCTACACATTTTATTTATAAAATCCCCCTACTGAGGGCAAACAGAAACCCCAAAAAAGATGCAGAGTGTGTTTCAAGAGGGGGCAGAGGAGAGACATAATCTTTTACTGCCCAGAATGCCCTGGACAACCCGGTCTGTGTCTTGGGGACTGTTTCAAGATATATCACACTGTGCGTGATCTGTGATTTTTTTTTT
The DNA here is from genome assembly GCA_009667805.1 of Leptobrachium leishanense. NCBI lineage: Eukaryota > Metazoa > Chordata > Amphibia > Anura > Megophryidae > Leptobrachium > Leptobrachium leishanense. Next base: position 257,150,756 of record CM019065.1, on the reverse strand, counting down.
TCCTTTCTATTTTTTCTCACACTCCAGTTAGTTAGTTCAGTTTAGTTTTTTTTTTCTTTTACTGCACCAGACTTTTACATTTTATTCGTACATTTTTATGTTCTACAATTGGTGCTGTATTTTGCCAAAATCTTTGCACACCTATGCATGGGGGGCATGGGTGTACTCAGGAGACCTTGCAGAAAACAACCTGGAGAGTTTTCATGCAGTAACAAACAACAGTGTCTCCTAAATCACAGTCCAAAACTACTGTGGGCGTAAAAATCTGAAAATTGAAAAATTACCGCCACACACCTTCTCAAATGTTTTGGGCTAAAACCGTTGCATCCATGGCATCAAAGCACTCCATATGCAATACCTTGGGGTGTCAACATAACAAATATAAACAATTTTCTGGCAATAATTCAAACTGGGGTATGCGGTAGACCCAAAACCAAAGATAGGCCTAGCTGAAGAAATAATCTCAATTTCAACTCCAATGACAAAGTCATAAAAATTGTATTTGAACCTTCCCAAAATCCTGGCAAACCTATGCATGGGGGGCATGGGTGTACTCAGGAGACCTTGCAGAAAACAACCTGGAGAGTTTTCATGCAGTAACAAACAACAGTGTCTCCTAAATCACAGTCCAAAACTGATGTGGGTGTGAAAATGAAAAATGACCACTAAACAGTATCCAATTTGTTTGGAGCAAACGGTTGCATACATGGTATAAAAACACTCCATTTACAATACTTTGGGGTGTTAGCTTACCAAATATATGCACGTTCATAAAATTGGGGTATGTAAAAAGGCCCCTAAAAAGAAGATAAGCAAAGAAGATACTGTATGTCAAATTAGAAAATTGACAAGCACATGTCAAAAGATTGGCGTAGCACCCCAAAAACAACAGAACAAATCTATACATGGGTGGTATCAATTTACTCAGAAGATGTTGCTGAACATATTTTGGGGTGTTTTTTGGCAGTAACCCATAACTGGATTTGACAATTCATGCCTAAAGTACAATGTGTGTGAAAAAATAACACAAAAAGTGACTACCTGAAAGTTTGACATAGAGCTAGTGCATGGAAAGTGTTAAAATACAACTCTTTGAAGCACCCTAGGGTGTGCCCTTTCTAAAAATATATGGTTTGATGGGGGTAAATTACTTTGGCCGGCTTCAAAAATGTCCCAAATAGGACATGGGTGCATGATGACGAAATGTGAAAATTCCAAGTTGGAAAACTGAAATGCGCACCCCCAAATAAGGCCTATTAGCAGTGGCGTAGCATGGGGGGGGGCTGGGGGGGCCGTGGCCCTGGGCGCAGTTTTTGTTAGCATTTGCGCCCCTAAAACTGGCCCGGGGATTGAGGGGATCCAGATGCCGGGCAGCGCGAGAGTGCCTGCCCGGTCCTAAACAGTCCGTCCGGTTAAAGGGGAGGCGGCTGCGTGCAGGCGCAGCCGGTCACGTGGTCCGGCTAATCAGGTGGTACTGAGTCTCTGTACCACCTGACTGGCCAGACCACGTGCCCTGCGCACGCACGCAGCCGACTCCACTTCAACAGGACGGACTGTTTAGGACCGGGCAGGCACTCTCGCGCTGCCCGGCATCTGGATCCCCTCAATCCCTGCCGGAGCTGGCCCGAGTATCCAGGTGAGAGCTGGGGCAAATCCATGTGCTGGGGCCTGGGCAAATCCATGTGAGAGCTGGGGCAAATCCATGTGAGAGCTGGGGCAAATCCATGTGCTGGGGCCTGGGCAAATCCATGTGCTGGGGCCTGGGCAAATCCATGTGTGAGCTGGGGGCAAATCCATGTGAGAGCTGGGGCAAATCCATGTGAGAGCTGGGGGCAAATCCATGTGAGATCTGGGGCAAATCCTTGTGAGAGCTGGGGCAAATCCATGTGCTGGGGCCTGGGCAAATCCATGTGAGAGCTGGGGCAAATCCATGTGAGAGCTGGGGCAAATCCATGTGAGAGCTGGGGGCAAATCCATGTGAGAGCTGGGGGCAAATCCATGAGCTGGGGGCAAATCCATGAGTTGGGGGCAAATCCATGAGTTGGGGGCAAATCCATGAGCTGGGGGCAAATCCATGAGCTGGGGGCAAATCCATGTGTGAGCTGGGGTAAATCCATGAGCTGGGGGCAAATCCATGTGAGAGCTGGGGCAAATCCATGTGTGAGCTGGGGCAAATCCATGTGAGAGCTGGGGCAAATCCATGTGAGAGCTGGGGCAAATCCATGTGTGAGCTGGGGCAAATCCATGTGCTGGGGCCTGGGCAAATCCATGTGAGAGCTGGGGCAAATCCATGTGAGAGCTGGGGCAAATCCATGAGCTGGGGGCATATCCATGAGCTGGGGGCAAATCCATGAGCTGGGGGCAAATCCATGAGCTGGGGGCAAATCCATGAGTTGGGGGCAAATCCATGAGCTGGGGGCAAATCCATGAGCTGGGGGCAAATCCATGAGTTGGGGGCAAATCCATGTGAGAGCTGGGGCAAATCCATGTGTGAGCTGGGGTAAATCCATGAGCTGGGGGCAAATCCATGAGCTGGGGGCAAATCCATGAGTTGGGGGCAAATCCATGTGTGAGCTGGGGCAAATCCATGTGAGAGCTGGGGCAAATCCATGTGTGAGCTGGGGCAAATCCATGTGTGAGCTGGGGCAATTCCATGTGTGAGCTGGGGCAAATCCATGTGTGAGCTGGGGCAATATCCATGTGAGAGCTGGGGCAGTATCCATGCGAGAGCTGGGGCAATATCGATAACGTGTCCACAGGTTGGGGGGGGCGCACAATTCTTGGCTGGCCCCGGGCGCTGACAACCCACGCTACGCCACTGCCTATTAGCCCCCAAATGACCCGACATACCTATACATGGGTGGTATCAATTTACTCAGAAGATGTTGCTGAACATATTTTGGGGTGCTTTTTGGCAGTAAACCTTAAAGTTCACAGTACATGTTTTCTTAAATTGCGTTAAAAAAAAAAAAAATCACCAAAAAAGTGCGTTCGAACGAACGTACGTATTTTTTCCCGGAATATGCGATAGCGGTCATACGATGCGCCTTTTCGTCCGTGATTTTGTACGGATCATCAATAAAACACTTTGTGTCTGGACGTTATGTTAGCCGGACATTAGCAGCGTCTGACGTCTCCTAATCACGCACACACGCCGCTATGCGGACGCAGCGCACTCTGTACGTCAGTAGTAGCGGTTTGACGTTCTCGAAAAAATGCGTTCGTTGGCCACTTGCGTTGCACGGACGAACTTTCGCGCGGCCGTTCGTCGTATGTTCCCCGGCATTGGATGTCATTTGTTGCTAGCACGGCCGTGATTTCGTGCGGCTAAACGCACGTGAAAAATGCGTTCGTCTGACCCTAGCCTAAATGGGTTACTCACAGAGCACCAAAATTACGCCAACATTTTGGTGTTCTGTAGTTCCCTGCACTTCGGGGGAATAATATTTCCCCACCCTGCAGTGCATTCACCATTCACCGCAGGGTCCCCAAAGTGCATGGAGTCGGCCACTGAATGCTGCCACCGCAAACCTGTGGCCTGCTGTTTTCAAAAGAACTACTGAACGAAAATGTCTGGAATTTACATATAAGATCTTATGATTGATAATAAAAAGTTCTGTTACAGAAAAAAGAAAAACCGCTATTAAAAAAAAGGGGGGGGGGAATTTTGCTGAAAAATTAACAGAAGGTACTAAAAAAAATCTATACAGACTTTTTACTGCAGATTAAAATAATAAATGGTTTATTAGATATTGCATAAAAACGGGAATATTTTTAACATTGAAACCTATGGGGTTCACCTGAATAAACCTGCTGATTGAAACCACCAAACATCAGGGCATTTCACTGCCATTTCTCTGCTGTTTGGTGTTCTCTGAATAGATTAACCATTACTTCTCTATGGGGATTTGCACTGCCTTCAAACAGCACCGTACTTGCTGGCAGTTCGCCAAACTTGTGTGTGAGCATATCACAAAGCAGTGGTGTACTTAGGGGAGTGGCGGAGGGTGGGCCGCGCCAGGTACCAGTGATTATTGGGGTGTCATTAGGGGGTACTAGGAGGTGCCACTGTCACTGTGTGTCAACTTTGAGCTGTGTTCTCAAACAACGAGCAGCGGAGCAGGATGTTTGCATACGGAATAAAATCGAATAGAATAAAAATCCTGCTCCGCTGCTCGTTGTTTGAGAACACAGCTCAAAGCTGACACACAGTGACAGTGGCACCTCCTAGTACCGCACATTGCATTGCTGTGAGTTTTATTGCTGTGAATTCTGATACGCTGACACACACACCGCACATTGCATTGCTGGGAGTTTTATTGCTGTGGATTGTGTGATACTGCATATTACTGTGAGTTTTATTGCCCTGGAGCTCTGGGATACGCTCATACACACTGCACATTACTGTGAGTTTTATTGCTGTGCAGTTCTGATATGCTCATACACAGTGCCCATTTCTGTGGGTTTTATTGCTGTGCAGCTCTGTGATACACTCATATGCAGTGCACGTTTCTGGGGATTTTATTGTTCAACAAATTAGAGCGGCTGTGATCCACTATTCTTGACATGCGTGGCTGTTCTTTGTAAAAATGCTTGAATTTAAACATTTCATAATTTTATTTATCTCAATAGATACATTTGAAATGGTATACAAAATATACAAGTAGGCACTTGGGATCCACTTTTAATATAAAGTGAGGAAAAGGTGGAGCTTAAACAGGAAGGGTGGGGATTAACCAGGAAGAGGTGTGCCATTGACAGGAAGGGGTGACTCAAAAAATTAGGGGGTGCACGAGTTTAGTCAGGCCTAGGGCAGCACAAAACCTAAATACACCGCTGCTCCTCCTCCTGGTTATATCAGGGACGCTCGGTGGGACGGGAGAACCCAGGTGCAGAGTTTAAGTAGTAGGTTGTAAATCGCGGTACCAAAGGAATATCAAAGAGACGTAGTCAGGTTCACAATCGAGGTCAGGGGCAAATGGCGAATCAAGAGAGGTCGGGTATAGAGCCAAGTACTGGTACACAGAATAAACATAAGGGAAAAGCTTCTAAGAGTAACACTGGCAGGAGTGATACAACGCTGAAGCAACGATGTACTGACAGAAAACCTCTATATATATATATATGGTGCAGAGTTGTCAAGACACTCCCTAATGTGAACCCCTCCACCAATCAACCTCCTCCTCTGAGGGCAGTCAATCATGGAGCTGGGGGTGTCTGGTGCAGTTCCCCATCAAGTCCACCGGGACTGAGGGCCCTCCTCTTGAGGTTGCACCACCCACCCAGCTCCATGCGCCCACCCCTGTGACGTCAGATGCCACTCGTCGCCATGCTCAAGGTGGATGGAACGACATGGCCACGCCGACCCACCCGAACAGACGCGGCAGAGCTCGCAGGAGGCGGCGCAGGACCCGGGGACGCCCCCAGCCCGCACCTGGAACGTGGGGAGCGCCGCAGCGCCACCCGCCTGGCAACAGCCCGCCTCCGAGGTAAGCAACCCGGCTGGCGGCGTGCCGCGGGCTGCGTGACAGGTTATGGACCTTACTGCTTTAGAATTAATGGCCAGATTTACCACCGAACTGCATCTCTTCATCCGCACAATGAGGATAACCAAAAGTTTGCACAACTATATATTCTTGATCCCGATGAGGCTGCTAAACAACGCCTCATGATTAATGAAAATTCAAAATGCAACGCTGAGCTCATGACAGAGTTAAGCTCTTTTATGGATATAAACAATCCATTTGCAGAAGCCTGCAAAATGTTATATGAGGTAGAACAAGAACCCTTACAGGAGGCTATACAAAATGGCACTATACCACCAACTGTCACCATGGCGATAGTACAAGATCGCCTGGACGATCAACGCATATACAAAGCACCTCGCAGTAATGAGGTAGCTATTATTTTTCAAAATGATGGAGAACCTCCTCTCGAAAGAGATCTTATTATTCATTGCCGAACTCAAAACGCAGACAGAAAAACAGAAAGGATAAGCATTTTAGATCCAAACTTAGAGCCGATGCTCTATCCACTTTTATTTCCATTCGGGGACCAAAGTTGGTCACCTCACATTAAATTTAACTACACGCCTACTACTGTAAAAACCATACGCAGTCATTCCTCTGCAAAGGCAAGAGAAAGGGTCACTCAAATGCAATTTTATGGCTACATGCTTTCCATCCGAAAAGATTTCAACCCATTTTTAAATGCAGGCAAATTAACTCAACAGTACTTTGTAGACGCATATGTTAAGACTGAAGGTAACCGTCTAAACTATGTACGACAAAATCAGTCCAAATTACGAGTTGAAAAATACACAGGTTTCATGGACCATCTACAAAATGCTGCCGAAGAACAGGGCTTGATACCAGGAAAAGCAGTAATACTTCCATCAACATTCCAGGGTAGTCCCAGAAACATGCTGCAAAACTACCAAGATGCCATGGCTATTGTGCGAAAGTATGGGAAGCTTGACTTCTTCATAAAAATGACATGAAACCCAAAATGGCCAGAAATTTTAGAAAATATTACAGAAGGTCAAGCAGTGGAATACCGCCCTGATTTGGTTGCCAAAGTTTTCAACTTAAAGCTAAAAGAACTACTACACAACACCACAAACAAACATGTGTTAGGTAAACCTGTTGCTAAAATTCATGTAATAGAGTTTCAAAAACGTGGATTACCTCATGCACATATTTTACTCATATTATCACCTCAAGATAAGCTTAAAGATGCTGATGCTATTGATAGGTTCATTTCAGCAGAAATCCCCGACATTCACGCACAACCCCGATTACATGCAATAGTCATCAAACACATGATACATGGACCATGTGGGCCTCATAACATTAATTCGCCATGCATGGCTGATGGTGTTTACTCAAAAAACTTTCCAAAACCATACCAAGACCAAACTTTGCCAAACATGGACGGCTATCCACTGTACCGGAGAACACAAACAGCTGCTTCAATTGAAGTAAATGGAAAAATAATCAATAACTCTTGGGTTGTGCCATACAACCCATTATTAGCTTTAAAATACAACTGCCATATAAACGTTGAGAGCTGCGCTTCTATAAAAAGTGTAAAGTACTTATTCAAATACATCTATAAAGGACATGACTGTGCAAATATTGCCATCAAAGAACATGCAACGCTCCATCATGATGAGATCACCTCCTTCATGGATTCCAGATATGTGACAGCTCCAGAAGCAGCATGGCGCCTTCTTGGTTTCAAAATGCACCATCAAACACATACCATCGTGCGCTTAAAAATCCATCTTCTTGGCGAACAGTCGGTATACTTTAAATGAAGATAACATCAGGAACGCTATAGAAAGAACCCAATCAAGAGATACAACATTGACAGCTTGGTTTACCTTAAACAGAGAAGATGTGGCTGCCCGCAAATTCCTGTATACTGATATTCCACAACATTTTGTATTTCAACGGAAAAATACCACATGGGAAAGAAGATTGTGACATCGAGAAAATAACTCTATTGGGCGAATGTACTCTGTTAACATAAATTCGGATGTGGAGAGATTTTGCTTGAGATTACTTTTACTCCATGTTAAAGGAGCTACCTCATTTGAACATATCTGAACAGTTGGTGGTGTGCAATTTCCAACATTTAAAGAAGCTGCTCAAAGACTCGGTCTTTTTCAGGATGAAGAATTATGGGACTTTACTCTTCACGAAGCTTCAAGTGAGATGATGCCTCAATTGCTTCGAGAGCTTTTTGCCAACATTTGTGCCCTTGCATCTCCACCAAATGCAAAACAACTATTTGAAAAATATAAACAACAACTCATTGAAGACTTATCAAGACACCCTGGCCACACACCAGACTGCCAACCATGTCTCAATAATGCTCTATTAGACATTCAAGACATTTTAATTGTTAACTGGAAAAAATGTCAGGATTTCGGTTTACCAACGCCTACCGACTATTCAACCGGCAAAACAACAGACATCTATGATGCAGTTCTTGAAAGTCACATAGGAGTACAAATGCAGGCGGCTTTAAATGATCTACAAAGAGAAACTTTTGAAGACATTCTTTCTGCCACCCAAAACGATACATTACCCCAAAGGTGTTACTTTCTCGATGGTCCTGGAGGTAGTGGCAAAACATACCTATACCAAACTTTATTGCATTCATTTAGAGGAAACAAAGAGGTAGCATTAGCTGTTGATTCTACTGGAATTGCTGCTAATTTGCTAAAGGGTGGACGCACATATCACTCACAATTTAAACTGCCTGTTCCTTTGTTGGACACTTCAACATCTTCCATGAGGCAAACATCTAATGATGCCACAATCCTTAGAAAAACAAAAATTATAATTTGGGATGAATCAACCATGGCTCCAAGTGATGCTCTCAGATGCGTGGACAAACTACTGCAAGAGCTCATGAAAAACAACAAACCTTTTGGCGGTAAAACAATTATCCTCGGAGGCGATTTCCGACAAACTCTACCTGTTGTGGCACATGGCAGTCGATCAGCAATCGTTGAATCCAGCATTAAATTCAATACACTATGGGATAAATTTAAGATCATAAAGCTGCAAACAAATGTAAGATCTGTGGATCCAGAGTTCAGCTCTTGGCTAATAAAACTTGGCGATGGAAAACTCACAAACGAACATGGCTTCCATCAAGATGTTTTTCAGATACCATCCAAAATGATCTGCAAAAACTCCATTGTTAAGGAAATTTTTGGTGACTATTTACTCCCTGACGATATTTCAACGTTTGAGAAAACTGCAATTTTATGCCCCAAAAATTGTGATGTGGACAACATCAATGAAGAAGTGCTTAGTTTGTTAGAAGGTGAGAGCTACACTTATTTATGCACTGATTCTATTGATGATGAATCCCAGGAAGACAGGATAATTACCCCATTGAGTTCTTAAATGAATTGGCTCCTTCTGGGATGCCAGTTCATAAACTGAAACTCAAAATTGGCTGTATTATTATGCTCCTGCGTTACCTGAATACAAAGAGAGGCCTGTGTAATGGAACAAGACTGATTGTGACAGCTATGCGACAAAATTTGATCACTGCTCAAGTATTGACACCTACCTCAGAATGAAAAAACGTTTTCATTCCTAGAATTGATTTAGCCCCAAGTAACACCGAACTGCCATTTGTTTTACGAAGGAGACAATTTCCTGTTAAATTGGCATTTGCAATGACTATTAACAAATCACAAGGACAAACCTTGGACAGAGTTGGCATCTATTTACCAGAACCCGTCTTCAGCCATGGACAACTATATGTTGCATTCTCTCAAGTCAAGAGCTCTGCGGACGTTAAAATCAAAGTCATCGATGGACGTGAACAAGGCTACTTATTACCAGGGACTGATGCATGCTTCACTAAAAATGTTGTATTCAAAGAGATTTATTCAAAATAGTCACTAAAAATATTTAAATTTTCTTGACGCTGCTGTGTTTTCCTTTCCACCAACATTCATGCGCACCACACTTATCAATAGACTGCCCTCTGGGCAGGCTTTCTACCTAGTAGATAATAAAACAACAAATTTTATTAAGGCACAGTGCCAAAGTTGATATCGATCATGATCATGCTGCACACATAAACACATATAAGATTAAAAGAAAAACTCCTACTATTGATCAATATACAGTCAGGTCCAGAAATATTTAGGGACATCGACACAAATCTAACATCTCTGGCTCTATGCACCACCACAATGGAGTTGGAATGAAACAAACACAATGTGCTTTAACTGCAGACTGTCAGCTTTAAATTGAGGATATGTACATCCAACTCAGGTGAACGGTGTAGGACTTAAAACAGTTTGCAGATGTGCCTCCCACTTGTTAAGGGACCAAAGGTAATGGGACAATTGGCTTCTCAGCTGTTTCATGGCCAGGTGTGTGATATTCCCTCATTACCCCAATTACAATGTGCAGATAAAAGGCCCAGAGTTCATTTCAAGTGTGCTATTTGCATTTGGAATCTGTTGCTGTCAACTCTCAAGATGAGATCCAAAGAGCTGTCACTATCAGTGAAACAAGCCATCTTTAGGCTGAAGAAACAGAACAAACCCATCAGAGAGATAGCAAGAACATTAGGCGTGGCCAAAACAACTGTTTGGCACATTCTCAAAAAGAAGGAATGCATCGGTGAGCTCAGAAACACCAAATGACCAGGGAGACAACGGAAAACAACTGGTGGATGACCGAAGAATTCTTTCCCTGGTGAAGAAAACACCCTTCATAACAGTTGGCCAGATCAAGAACACTCTCCAGGAGGTAGGTGTATGTGTGTCAAAGTCAATTATCAAGAGAAGACTTCAGAGTGAATATAGAGGGTTCACCACAAGATGTAAACCATAGGTGAGCCTCAAAAACAGGAAGGCGGGGGCGTGGCCGGCTGCTGATGGGGAAAGATGCATCTCACTGAAGCTCCGCTTTAAGCTGCCTAATATTGAGGTTTTTTGTGGTTCTATCTAGCTGAATTTCTACCCCAGGGGTCCCCAGGTGGCTGGCCATCAGGTGAGAGCTGTCCGGTGCCTGCTCTGTCCCCCCACCGGACCAGAGACACGTATTTGCAGGCCGCTTTCCTGTGCAGGGAAACTGCTAACGGCCATTTTGTGGAAGTATCTCCTCGTGGGGATTCTTTGAGGATCTTGTTCTCGGCTGTGTCCGGGCTGGGGATGGTGGAGGCGGAGGGCCCCCGTCTCCCTGTCGCTGCACGGACTGAGTTGATGGATGAGGCTGACGAGACCCGGCATCGAGGTGTCCCCCCTCCCTCTGCTGTAATGAAGATGGATGCGATTGCTGGCTTTGATGCCTGCCTGGCTTTATTGGAGGGGGACGACGAGAAACCGCTCACGCGGGGGATATGGCGCCGGCTGCTGTCAGTGCTACGGGAATGCAGAGGAGCTCAGGATTCACACCAGCATGGATCAGAGGAGGTCTTACCTCACCGCTGCGAGGAAGACGTGGAGGCTGGGGAAGGTGGGATCACTGGTGGTCCGTCGGCTGTGCTGCTGTTTGGCCCTCCATGTCCAGAAGCGGACCTGAGACCAAGCGGTGGAGGGGACTCGCCGTCTGATGTGCCTGGAGTTGGAGTAGCGGCGTCCTGCAAAGTGATTCCGACCACACTTGAATCACCCTGTGGCTTACACGTGTGGCGGCCCCTTCCAGGGGGAGTCGCACGTGCGGTACTGCCTGATGTCCTTCGGAGCCTGGTCGGGGTGAGAGGGGACTCTATCCTGGCTTTGGCTCTCCTGCAGATTCTCTACCACACCGGCTCACCCAAAAGATCGGAGAGACCTGGACGACCGTATTTAGCCCTGCCTGAGAAAACTCGGCTTCCCCTGCTAGACACTGGTTGACTTTGTCTTTCTTTCGCTCTTTTTCTTATTTAAAGATGTTGTTTTGTTTTCACATACCTGCTGAGAATTTAGATTTTCGTTGCCTCTCCCTCCCCCTTATTATTATTATTTTTATTTGATCTATCTCTGCCGCCTGGCTGGATTTCTCATCCCCCTTATGCAGTGCTTTCCTGTTTTGCAGAGACCCCCTTTCATTTATGGAAGTTTCTCCTCTCCCCTGATTTTTGCTGTGACATTTATGTGAACTCTTCACACTGTTTTTCGCCTGCTTACTATTATGGTCTACCTGCCTTTTTCAGCAGATTCGGCTGGCTTTTTGGCTGATGCTCCCTGGATGGAGACGAGATTTTGTTTCCTAGAGACACTCTTAGATGACTTTTCTGAGATTTTTTTTTTTTTTTTCACGTATTCAGGCCGATGTGTTTTATGTCTACCTGCTTTTATTGTTTACTTTATGTGTAAAATGCTGACTTTACTGGCCCTGCGCGTCCTTTACATTTTGCATGCTTTTTACGCTGTTGATGTTTCACACTTTCTGGTATGTCTCTCTCCCGCCCCCGCCTTCTTATTTGCTTATTATTTTCCTATTTGCTGTATAACTGTATGATGATCCAGTGTGATCACTTTCATTTATTTTTCGTGGCTGATTGTACCGATGACATTATTACAAAATAAAAAATTTTGAATGCAAAAAAAAACAACAAAAAAAAACAGGAAGGCCAGATTAGAGTTTGCCAAACAACACCTAACAAAGCCTTCACAGTTCTGGAACAAGATCCTATGGACAGATGAGACCAAGATCAACTTGTACCAGAGTGATGGGAAGAGAAGAGTATGGAGAAGGAAAGGAACTGCTCATGATCCTAAGCATACCACCTCATCAGTGAAGCATGGTGGTGGTAGTAGTGTCATGGCGTGGGCATGTATGGCTGCCAATGGAACTGGTTCTCTTGTATTTATTGATGATGTGTGAAGAGAAATAATGGTCTCCAATTGTCCGTCCTTAACCCCTAAGACCCTGTCTTAGGCACACCTTGAGTTAACTCTCATTCTGCGCAGGAGAGAGAGAGAAATCAAAACACACGAGGCATTTTTTTGTCTGGCATCCCTCTCTCTGCCTTCCAACGTTCTTGACACTTATTTATACCCTGTGTCAAGGCGCTGGCTCTTTATTTCATTAGTTCATTTCAAAACATAACATCGTTCATTGGCTAGTTTCAATACAGGTCTGGTGACACATTTCTGGACAGTCCCGTGGCCTCGGCATGTGATTTCTTGTGACATGCTATCTCTTGAGAAATGCTAGCCATCAGTTCATTTCTTCAGACATCTCTAAAGAACATTTCTAAAGACCAGTATCTAAAGACATTTCAAAAGAACATTTCAAAACATCTTGAAAAATGAGCCCCAGTCCTAATATACTGCTGATTATCAATTTATCTTAAATTAATATTATAATTCACGGGGTGTTATTTAACTACTTATAGGGTCCTTCTTATAGGTCAGCAGATGGTGGTCTGAGGATTCCTTTTCCTTCAATCCCCTCTTAGAATCATAGTATGATCATACTATTTGATTCTTTCTTTGTTTCATCTATCTACTGAAAGTTAGTATGGGTTGGGGAGCGAGACCCTCAATACCCATGTGGATCAATATAGAACTAGGGGGAGCTGTACCTGCCATGGAACTGGTAACACATGGCAGTCTCCCAGTGCCTATTTATCTTCCTAACCTACCTTTTTCAGCCAATATCATGTCCAGAGCCATCCGGTTCTGGAACGTCATAATGGATGTGGATTGTAGTTGGTCAGCGAGGCCCTGTAAAGCTTCGCGAGTATAATTAACAAATCTCTGCTGGTTATAATATAAATAGTTAATCAATCTACATTCTTATTAATAGTAACAAGAGGTGCTAGGAATGACTCAAACCCTGCCTTTACCTGATCCCTTGCTTTAAATTCATCAGGGACCCCTCTTGGTACCCCTATAGCATCAATATAGACATGCGGATCAAGACTACCTTGTGGGCTTGGGACTTCCCTTTTCCTGCGACGTGAGCTAATATTTGGAATTTCCTCAGGATCCGAAACAATATGAAATCCCATTATGGCCTTAGCTAGGGCACATTCACCTGACCATTGAAGGGGCAGTCGCGCCCTAATCTTGAGGTCTCCACATATCCAGTAGAGATCCCCAATCAGAAAAACTTGATTCTGTAACTTAATACTGTTGATATCGCTATAATTGGCACAATAACCCTCGGGGAAGAAGGTGAGGTTCCTACCTTTTTCTGCTGACCTATAGCAGGTATAGTTCCCTGGGTAAACATGTATCCCTTCTCCTGGTTGTGGGAGGCGTGTTAGTATGGGGTAGCTATTCTTCCAATATTCACATAAACTCTGGCTATCAGTGGTGTTAGTATATAAACTAAGAAAACATTCTTCTTCATCTTGCGGAATATTAAAAGGTACGGTGCCTAGATGTGGCCTAGCAGCACCACACACATAACAATTTGTACGGTTATTGTTTAGGGCACTAAATTTTACCCATTCTAGCCAAACATTTACATCTGAAAATCCTGTTTCCATTACTATACTGTCTTCATAGGTGGGATTGGCTATTGATTTGGTGTTAGGTAGGAGAGGAGGAGGTCTCACTACCTCTCCATATTTCCTGGGTAGGAATGGGTTCTCTTCCTTCTTATAAATGGCCATATCTTGGAGTTTGAACTTGTATCGAGGGAATTTGGTTGTGGCAGTTGCGTATATTCCCATTACATAGACACCCGTGTCGGCCTGGGAAGGGTGTTGTATAGTTAGCGTCAATTGTACTGTCTGAGCTCCGCTTCTGATTGAGCACCGCCACCCACCTCTCCCAATCAAAGTCATACGATTTAATAGGCTTTGTCCCTCGGAACTGCGTCGTCGTGCGGCGCTTTCTGGTTTATATCCCCATCTGTTAACTTCGGCATAAGAGGTACCATATCCCATATTGCCCGTGTCCCACCCCACTGCGCCCCAATAATCATAATTATGTCCCCAGTACTCATCGGTTACACATATATATACAGTTGCCTTGTACAGTATCATACTGCAGTAATGGTGGACAATAAAAAAAAAACAACAATGGCCAAACAGTGATGGTTTGGGTTGGGGTTCTTTCTGGTAGGGGGTGTGGACAATAGGGGTTGTGACATATGTTCCGAAGGTGGGGGAAACATATTATTTCAGTCTTTTTCTTCCCCCCACATGCGTCTCCATACTCTTCGAAAAGGATCATTGGTTGTCATCTTCTCTTTGTTGGAAACCAGGGCTATCTGCCCTCGTGAGTGTCTCTTGGTCCGGGTCCTCTTCCTGATGGAGGCCAGGGCTATTAGCTGCCCCCGTTAGTACCCCTTGTTGAGTCCTTTGTTGAATCCGCTTGACTCGAGAGGCGTGAATCCAGACTGGGCTGTCCTCTGTCAGTATAGCTGTGCGGGTTACAGCTACCACCGTGGTCTCTGGTCCATAGGCGAAATCCTCTGGTCTTTTTCCTTTCTGTAGCCGCTTTACCAGCACCTTGTCTCCTGGATTAAATGGGTGGGTTGGTTTGTCTGAAAGAAAGGGAGACTTAAATATAACTTCGTCTCTGGTTGTCTCGAGGGTTGAGATCAGCTGCCTAACATATTCATCCCTTATCTGCTCTAAGTCCCCTGTTTCCACTGTTAGCCTACCTGTAGACCATGGTAATGGAAAGGGTCTGCCCATAAGTATCTCGAAGGGGGAGTAGCCTGTGTTCCTATTAACCGCCATTCTGATTTCAGCCAGAATGATGGGGAGTACCAATTTCCAATTCTTAAAGGTGCCCCCTGTTGCTTTCCTAAGGCGGTCCTTCACCGAACGGTTCATTCTTTCGACCAACCCGGAACTTTGCGGGTGCCAAGGAATGTGGTATTTCCATTCCACCTGCAAAGCTCGAACTAGACTCTTACTTACACGTGAGGTGAATGCTGTGCCTTTATCGGAATTGAGCTGCAGCGGGACTCCCCATCGTGGGATTATCTCCCGTGTCAGTATACGCACTACAGTTTTTGCATCTTCTGCCTTTGTGGGAAATACCTCAGGCCATCGTGAAAACATATCCACGATGACTAGAGCATATTCTTGCCTTTTACCTTCTGCTCGAGGAATGTGTGTGAAATCTATTTGTAGGTGCGTGAATGGGGTGGTAGGGTAGTCTAGATGTTGATGGTCTACCTTGTGTGGATTGTTTGGGTAATTCCTAAGGCATATAATACATCTTGAGACATAATCTCGTACCAAGCTGCGCAAATTCTGGATGTAAAAATGCTGACTGAGTAAGGTGATGGTTGTAGTGATACTATTGTGGCCTACCCCATGAAAATGATCAATGAAAAGAGAGGCGCTACTCTGGGGAATACAGGGTTTCCCATCTTTGGTAAGTAGGCCAGTATTTGAATTTTTTTGTAAAATGGGGTAGCACCAATCTTTTAGCTCTTCTGTGGTTGCATATTTTTGTAAGGTACAGAATAATTGGTCCCCATCCATTGTGGGAGGTCGCAAAACCGGCATTACTATTTTAGCTATGTCCTGTTGTGCTGCTCGTTTAGCTGCTTGGTCAGCCAGATGATTCCCTTTTGGAATAGGATCTGACGCTCTGGTGTGTGCTCTACAATGCAACACCGCTATCTGAGAGGGCATAAGAATGCTTGCTAGGAGGTCCGTGACCAGGGTCGAATGGGAAATCTTCTTGCCATCTGCGGCCACAAATCCCCTCTTATCCCATATCGTCCCATGGTCATGGACCACACCATAAACATATTTGGAGTCAGTGTATATCGTGACAGGTCTACCCGCATAGAGCCTGCATGCTCGTGTTAATGCAATCAGTTCTGCTGCCTGGGCAGACTGGTAGGGTACAGGCCCTGACTCTAGAACAGTGTCAGGGAGTTGAACCTACTGCATAGCCTGCATAATAAGTGTTGTCATTGGGGCGGGTACAGGAGCCGTCAACAAAGACGACATCTGCGTCCGGAACAGGTGTTGACATGAGATCAGTGCGGGGTGCAGTTTCAGACTCAATAGAGAGAGCACAGTCATGTTCGAGTGGGATGGTATCTAAGGGATTCTTAAGACCCAGTAAAGCGTTTAGGATTGGTGCTGGACCAGAGACACTTGAACTGTATGCTATGTGCAGTGCAGGGTTGCTTAGCAGTGTGACTTCATATCCACTAAAGCGCTGTGACATGTGCCGTGTATGTATGCCCTTAAGTAAAAATAAAACATCATGGGTTGTGGGTAGATGAGGATCGTACCCTAATGTGTATTGGCTTGCCATACTAATGACCATTGCACATGCTGCCAGGGCACGCAAACAGGCCGGCATCCCTTGTACCGTTACTGGCAAAATCTTTGAAAAAAATGTTATGGGGCTCAACCGGCCCCCCATGTTCTTGCGTCAGTACCCCGGCCTTGGTTGTACAATTGTCCCTTGCAAACAGATGAAATGAAAGTACATAATCAGGGAGGCCTAGCGCGGGGCTTATTAACATTGCATTTCTGAGAACCTTAAAAGCATTTAACATTTCATTAGACCACGTTATCACATTGGATTGACCCAACAGGGTGGCTTGTCTCAGAATGTTATCATAATAGGAGCAGTCAGGGATCCACTGTCTGCAATAGTTTATCATGTCTAAGAATGACAACATGTCCTTCTTAGTTTTCGGGTTGACCAGGCCCGTGACAGACTGGACTCTCTTCTGACTGATGCTCCGTTCCCCCTGTCTGAGAACAAACCCTAAATATTCAACTTGCGTTTGACACCACTGCATTTTTTTTTTTTAAGGGAAACCTTGTACCCACATTCCTGTAACCAACGAGGAAGTGATTTACCATCCTCCCGGCAGGCCTCCTCTGATGGACTGCATACGAGGAGATCATCCACGTATTGCAGCAGGACAGAACCATGGCTGGGGTGCCAGAATTTCAAAGTGGCCTGCAGTACAATACTGTAGACCACTGGGGCATCAATGTACCCCTGAGATAACCTTTTCCATGTAAATTGGGTGCCTTCAAATGTGAATGCGAACAGCAATGCCGTTTCCAGATGTACAGGGATGCTAAAAAATGCATTCTTCAGGTCAATTACAGAAAAATGTGTATGTGTCGCTGATATTGATGACAGAAGTGACGTGACATCTGGGACAATTGGCGCAATTAAAATCACTAGGGAATTAACTGCGCGCAAGTCTTGAACGAACCTGACAGTCCCGTCAGCTTTGTTCACGGGGTTAATTGGGGTACTGAAGGGGAAGACTACAGGTTCCAGGATACCATCCTGTAGAAACTGGTCAATCATAGGACGTAGTCCGTCCTCTTTCTCTTTTTGACAATGTTTAAAAATTCTATTAATATCTTCTATTCCTATCGCCTTTTTAAGTAACTTATTCCCCACGGTCATAAATGGAAAATGGGTTTTGTTGGTGTTATTCTCATATCTTAAGGGCTTATTAATGGCGATCCTTTGTTATATGCGAGTGGCCATAATAACGAAAGCCAGTATATATTCTTCTGCTTTTTTTTCTATTTTCTCTTTTACTTCCTCTTTTTCTTCTACTCTTATCTCGTCTATCATTTTTATGTCCCTAGTATCTTCTATTTGTGGTTTACTAGGGGCTGACGATGTACATTCGATTGCTGCAACAGCACCGAGTATTTCGGTGTCTTGGAAACCAGCAAGTGAAGGATACATTGAGTATTTGTAAGAGGGCCCCAGTCCGCTCGTGGGACTTCCTGTTTTCTCCGTAATATGCTTAATTCTATTTGATGTAATCTGGCGCTGTCAGAGGACAATGGGGTCCCTCTTCTACATTGTTTCACCATTAATCATTGTCCCCCCCCTCCCTAATTTCATATATGTCATCCCATTGAGGGTCTCCTGCATAGTGGGGCCATGCCTCGGTGTCACCAAGACATAAGCCCTTTCACTATATCCATATAGAATGGGCTGTGGTCTCCCTGTCTGAGGAAAGGATCACAACGCCCACTGCTTCTGTCCATCCCGCCATACTATCTATCCATGGGTTAATTAAATAGCAATCTGTACCCCCTACTCGTGCTACATAATCTTTACAAAACTCTCCTATTTTCAGTAAGGGATATTCTTTAACCTTGCTACTTTAAATACCCATGGCTAGTTGTACAATTGAATAATCAGGCAGGTAAAATAGAGAAAGAAAGAAAAAAGAGAGGCTCTTCACAGTGCTCGAAAAGAAAAACAATTTAAATTCTTACTATATATATATCTCTATGCTACATGGATCAACAAAAAATGAGCTAATTTAAGGATAAGTAATAAAAACTTATTTAGTGAATCCTCCCCTAATCTCGAGAATCAAACTTCTAATCTTTTACTTTTATTTTGTAGTTATATAATTCCTTCATATCATAAACAAAAATTTATAAACCACAATCCAATAGTATATAAAAACTAGCTTCACAATATATGTATCTCCGGTTAGTAGCTGCATACATGACCAACATCATCCACCCCATCAGTCAGCAACTAACACACAAATGGCCAACAAACACCTCTGCTTAATACAACATGCACCTCACAGCAAACAATGTCCAACCAGTCAGCTCTTATATATATATATATATATATATATATACACAGTACCATCAGTATACAAAGGGGCAAAAGTCTGCATACTTTACAGATTTTCCTGCCACCCAATTAACTTATCACTCTAATAATATATACTTTAACAATATATACATATATATATATACATATACATAACGACTTTTCCGCCTCACCTTGCGGATTGTTCGTTATTTTAACTTATAACTCTATTATCACAACTGATGGACGTCTGTTTTACCTTACAGATCGTTCAGCAGTGAATCTTAACACTCTAATATTCTTATACTGTAATATTCTTATACTCTATACATTTTATGAGGGTTAACGCAAGGTGTGATCAATTGGACATATAATGTCCCTTCTATTGAGTGTGGTCCCTGACCCACTCCATCTTTAAATAAACGGCCCGTGGCAACGTTTTCTTTTAACTTCTATAGGACATGGACAACTAACTTTAGTTCGAGATAAACGCTGTCATTGCCCTCATCCAGACAAGACAATATACTCACCAGGACGAGGGGTGACCGTTCATTTCAGCAGTACCTCCAGATTGAAGAGAAATAATGGTCTCCAATTGTCCGTCCTTAACCCCTAAGACCCTGTCTTAGGCACACCTTGAGTTAACTCTCATTCTGCGCAGGAGAGAGAGAGAAATCAAAACACACGAGGCATTTTTTTGTCTGGCATCCCTCTCTCTGCCTTCCAACGTTCTTGACACTTATTTATACCCTGTGTCAAGGCGCTGGCTCTTTATTTCATTAGTTCATTTCAAAACATAACATCGTTCATTGGCTAGTTTCAATACAGGTCTGGTGACACATTTCTGGACAGTCCCGTGGCCTCGGCATGTGATTTCTTGTGACATGCTATCTCTTGAGAAATGCTAGCCATCAGTTCATTTCTTCAGACATCTCTAAAGAACATTTCTAAAGACCAGTATCTAAAGACATTTCAAAAGAACATTTCAAAACATCTTGAGAAATGAGCCCCAGTCCTAATATACTGCTGATTATCAATTTATCTTAAATTAATATTATAATTCACGGGGTGTTATTTAACTACTTATAGGGTCCTTCTTATAGGTCAGCAGATGGTGGTCTGAGGATTCCTTTTCCTTCAATGTGACTGCTGAGAAAAGCAGCAGGATGAATTCTGAAGTGTTTCGGGCAATATTATCTGCTCACATTCAGCCAAATGCTGCAGAACTCATTGGACGGCGCTTCACAGTGCAGATGGACAATGACCCAAAGCATACTGCAAAAGCAACCAAAGAGATTTTGAAGGGACAGAAGTGGAATGTTATGCAATGGCCAAGTCAATCACCTGACCTGAATCCCATTGAGCATGCATTTCACTTGCTGAAGACAAAACTAAGGGAAAATGCCCCAAGAACAAGTAGGAACTGAAGACAGTTGCAGTAGAGGCCTGGCAGAGCATCACCAGGGATGAAACCCAGCGTCTGGTGATGTCTATGCATTCCAGACTTCAGGCTGTGATTGACTGCAAAGGATTTGCAACCAAGTATTAGGAAGGGAAAGTTTGATTTATGATTATTATTCTGTCCCATTACCTTTGGTCCCTTAACAAGTGGGAGGCACATCTGCAAACTGCTGTAAGTCCTACACCGTTCACCTGAGTTGGATGTACATACCCTCAAATTAAAGCTGACAGTCTGCAGTTAAAGCACATTGTGTTTGTTTCATTCCAACTCCATTGTGGTGGTGTATAGAGCCAAAGATGTTAGAATTGTGTCGATGTCCCAATATTTCTGGACCTGACTGTGTATATAGTTGGTGTATAAAGCAATTTGCACTCTTTATAAATGCCAGAAAAGAATAGGTATATATTCTTTTGGTTAAATGCTCACAGAGCAGGATTGGATAACCATAGAAATGTATGTATACCTCTCTAGCTCAATAAAGATTTTTAAATAAAAGAGGGCATATTGTAGATCAAAATCATCCCTGTTACAATGAGCAGTATCGGCTGCAACCACAGCACTCTGTGCATCACCCCATTAGAGTACTCGAAAGGCAGACAATACGCCACAATAGAATAATTCAAAAAGCAGCCAAATTTCTGGGGGAGGTTGAAAAGAGGTTTTCTGCTTGAAAAACGCCCCCAACGCGCGTTTCGCCTAGCACAGGCTCGTCAGGAGTGCTGGGAAGGTAAATGAATAATGTGCTTATTTAAATTTGCTTGCAAAGGGTTGAGCACTGGCAATTAACCAATAGGAAATGTAGAAACCAAACCAGAAATCTATCTCAAGTTTTAGTCAGCATATATAAGGCTGGGGTCAGACTAACGCATTTTTAACGTGCGTTTAGGCGCTCTTAATCACGGCCACAGTAGCAGCAAATGACGGGCAATGACGGCCAATATACGAAGTACGACCGCACGAAAGTGCGGCCGCGCAACGCAAGTGGAAAATGAACGCATTTTTCGAGAACGCAGAACCGCTATTACTGACGTACAGAGTGCGCTGCGCCCGCATAGCGGCATGTGTGCGTGATTAGCAGCGTCTGACATCTCCTAATGTCCAGCCTACTGTCAGGCCCTGGAGGCCCTGACCACCGGACGCCCCCTTTTTGTGTATTATCCTGCATGTCCCCTGCAGGTTCCAAGACTTTTGTATGAACAATGCACATTCCTGATTATGACGTTCTGGCCCTGGATCCACACCTGCCCTTCATCCTCCCTGATTAGCCCTGCATATAAGGGAGTCCCACCCTCAACCCTGGACTTCCACATTGAAGTTGAATTCGCTGACTGCAATACCTGTTTGACAAAGCTCCCTGATACTTCTTGCCAATCTCCTGACTTCTCTGCCAAAGACTCCAAGGACCCTCTGTTATATCACCTGGACTTTCATCGCTTCTATATACCGGTACCCTCCCATCCTGCTCCCCTTCTGTCCCCATCTAGGACCCCCCGTGTACCAGACCCCTTGCTGAACCCTGACTATGCTATTGTCTAAACCTTGCCTGAATCTACGTTCTAGTGTTTGTTTTGCAATAAACACCTTTTGTTATCTTGAACCTGCCTATATCACTGCATATTGGGCTCACAACCTCATCCTGCTACACCCACCGCAGTCAAACCCTGACACCTACATAACATCCAGACGCAAGAAGTGTTTTATTGATGATCCGTAAAAAAAATCACGCACGAAAATGCGCGTCGTTTGACTGTTTTCGCTCATTCGGTGAAAAAATACGTCAATGCGTTTGGACGCACTTTTTGACTGTCGCTGCGAATAATGCGTTTGTTTCACCCTAGCCAAAACACACCAACTAATAATCCGTTTTATTCCCATCATATGATAACAGAAAGTACTAGTGAAGGTATACTGTATGTGTTTGTTAATTATCACAAAATATAACCACTTCCTCAATGATAAAATATGCTGGAAGATTGATCAAAATTAACAAATTGGTGATTAGTGTCAGTTAGAGTAGGGCTCAAAATTTCAATTCAATTCCCAAGCTACTAGCCAGACCTTAAGAGTTACTCGCCACCAGTTGCCCCACCTACCCTGCCCTGAACTCCGCCCCTAAACACACCCTCTTAAATTATCTTTTGAAATTACACTGTTAAAAGATTTATTCAGAATAAAGCTACAAAAATAAATAACATTAATACCCAGGCACCAGACCCAGACAAGTAGTATCATCCATTAAGTACAGACAGACTTCTCTACAACAGATTTTAGGACTAAATTAATTTGGGGTTTATGCATCCAACATATCAAGTCGAACTTAACCTGCCATATGAATAATGAAAAGAGCGTATTATCAACAGAAGTTAGAAGACCCCAAAGTCAAGTTTCCTCCTTGGATGCTTAAACAGATAAATCCATTAATATTCATGTGCGATCTTCCATCCCCATTTTTTTCTCCTTTCGTATCAATAGTGTATTAATGGATATTGCCCCAGCTCCTCTCATGGATATACTGCCTCAGCTCATGGATACTGCCTCCAGCTCATGGATACTGCCCCCAGCTCATAGATACTGTCCCCCAGCTCATAGATACTGTCCCCCAGCTCATAGATACTGTCCCCCAGCTCATGGATACTGTCCCCCAGCTCATAGATACTGTCCCCCAGCCCATGGATACTGTCCCCCAGCTCATGGATATGCCCCCCAGTTTATGGATTAGCCCCCCAGTTTATGGATATGCCCCCGTTTATGGATATGCCCCAGTTCATGGATATGCCCCAGCACATGGATTTGCCCCAGCACATGGATTTGCCCCAGCACATGGATTTGCCCCCCAAGTTATGGATATGCCCCCCAATTTATGGATATGCCTCAGCACATGGATAATGCCCCAGCTCACTCATGAATATGCCCCAGCTCACACATGGATTTGCCCCAGCGCACTCATGGATTTGCCCCAGCTCACACATGGATATGCCCCAGCTCGCTCATGGATATGCCCCAGCTCGCTCATGGATATGCCCCAGCTCGCTCATGGATATGCCCCAGCTCGCTCATGGATATGCCCCAGCTAGCTCATGGATATGCCCCAGCTCGCTCATGGATATGCCCCAGCTCACTCATGGATATGCCCCAGCAGCTCATGGATATGCCTCAGCTCACCTGCTGCCGCTTCGTTCGTCTCCCTCTGAGCGTGCGTCCGGCGGCAGGAAGCTTGGGCACTCGCCTGGGGGAGCCACGTGACCGTGATCTCGCGAGATCGCGGTCACGTGGCTCCCCCAGGTGAGTGCCCAAGCTCCTTGCCGCCGGACGCACGCTCAGAGGGAGACTAACGCGGCGGCGGCAGGTGAGCTGGGGCATATCATCATGGGGCATTCGCTCCATAAGACGCACCCACTTTCCCCCCCACTTTTTGGGGGGAGAAAAGTGCGTCTTATGGAGCGAAAAATACGGTAATTCATCATGCTGCCTGCGTGTGAATTCCCGCTCGCCCTCAATTGATTTCCACTCGCCAAATGCGAGCAGTCGAGTGGAAATTTTGAGGGTTGAGTTAGAGGATACCTAGCAGCATTCAAAAATCCTTCTCAAAATAATCATTTCATTAATGGGTCAACCTAAACATAGCATATGCATATTTGAGAGCCCAATTTTATAAAGTAAAAGAAAAGCAACCAGAAAAACTTTGAAGGTATATTACTTGCATAAAATTAATAAATACAGCACAACATAACCGCAACCACTTACTTTATCTATATACAGTGGCGACTCTAGGAACAATATTTAGGGGGGCACATAAGATACCACAGTCAAAACTGGGGGCACTAATAATTTTCACCTCTAAATCATACCACTGAATTAAACTAAGGGCCCTATCACCTGGTGTGAGCTAAAACGCCATCACTAAAGGAAAAATTTAGTGCGAGTCGCTATAAGTTAGTGCCTGCCGACCTACTAACAGATCACCTTGTCCACGGTAGTCTGTGTGGAAGGTCGTTTGGCGCACTCTAGGGAAACTCTAAGAGACCCAGACCCAGACGGCAGGCCCGACACGTCTGTAAGGCAAATAAGCCGGTTGCCTAGGGTGCCATACTGAGGGGAGGCCTGGTGGAGCTGTAATGCCGCTTCAATGATGATCCGCAGGCCCGCAGCACTCTGACAGACCAAGGGGCACACGCGGCAATTTCGCCCTTCCCCCACCGAGGAAACACTAAGCCTCAAACAGGGCCGTAGGGAGGGCGCAGCTGCAAGGGAGCGCAGCCAGTGCCGGCAGCTCCTCGCAGCTGTGGAGCATCAAAGATGGTGGCCGGCCCCCTCTGACATCACAGGGCGCCGGCCATGTGACGTCTCCAGACTCCACCCAGGGTGCAGCTGAAGAGACCAGTCCAAGGTGGCCGTATTAATTAAGGCTGATGGGCATTGCATGATAAATTACACCCAACAGCATGTAGAATCATTAATCATTTAATACATCCAAAAGGAAGGCCAGGTGAGTGACAATAATTTCCCTGCTGTAGCATATAACTAATACATGTTTCAGGGCAAGACTTATTCACATGTCCCATTAAACATGGCCCACACGGTCACCCTAATAATCAACCGCTTCCATACTATGAATAACCCCCGGCAAAAATTTTTTTAAAATTAGGCAATATATTAGAATTAGGATATACATTATATCAGGGCTCAAAATTTCAAATCCCAAGCTACTAGCCAGACATTAAGAGTTACTCGCCACCAGTTGCCCCACCTATCCCCTGCCCTTAACCCTGCCCTTAACTCCTCCCCTAAACACGCCCTCTTAAAATATCTTACAAAATGACAGTTAACCGTTTTATTCAGAATAAAGTTACAAAAATAAATAACATTAACAATTAATGTTAATTACATTGGCGCAGTTCCCCTTAAATAGGCACAGGTCCCCTTACATAGGCACAGATCCCCTTAGTTTGGCACAGGCCCCCTTAAATAGGCACAGGCCCCCTTAAATAGGCACAGGCCCCGTAGTCACTCACCAGTGCAACTCCCAGGCGGCAGATCAGGCCTCGGCTGGTCTTCCTTTGTTCTTGCCTGGCGGTCTTCCACGCTCTCACCAGGGGTGGATCCAGACACAGGTTTGGGGGGGGCATTCTACCAGTTTTGGCCAAGAGCTGGTGTTGGGTTTGCAATGACAGGCAGATATATATGCCCCCAGCTCACATGGATATATATATTGCCCCCGCTCACATGGGTATATTGCCCCAGCTCACACATGGATATATGGCCCCCAGCTCACACATGGGTATATAGCCCCAGTTCACACATGGGTATATAGCCCCAGCTCACACATGGTTATATGGCCCCCAGCTCACACATGGTTATATGGCCCCCAGCTCACACATGGGTATATAGCCCCAGCTCACACATGGGTATATAGCCCCAGCTCACACATGGGTATATAGCCCCAGCTCACACATGGGTATATAGCCCCAGCTCACACATGGGTATATAGCCCCAGCTCACACATGGGTGTATAGCCCCCAGCTCACACATGGGTGTATAGCCCCCAGCTCTCACCTCCGCCCGCCGGCGTTCTTCAGCTGTCCCAAGGAGGCGAGCGGCCACTAATATGCAGCTTGGCCGCTCGCCGGGAACCACCTGACCAGCCGGTCAGGTGGTTCTCATCCCAGGTGAGTGGCCAAGCTGCATATCAGCGGCCACTCACCTCCTTGGGACAGCTGAAGAACGCCGGCGGCGATTTTCCCTCCTGGATCCGCCCCTGGCTGCAGCGTGCCTCCCACACTCATAACACGAGTCTGGGAACGGCACGCTGCAGCGTTGCCGCCCCCTCCCACGCGTCACCTGACCCATCCTATGTGATGCATCATACGCTGCGAGTGTGCGACGCATCACATGGGTGGGCAGGTGACCCGCAAACGCGGACATCACGGGCCGCACGGGAGGGGGCAGTGTTGATCAGAGACAGCTCCGGATTCGGACTCCAAGAGTCCAATACCGGAACTGTGAATTAAGGCGGCGGCACACTGAACCTGGCCCCAACACGGGTCAGTCCGCCCCACTCGCCCTCAGATAATTTCCACTCGCCAAATGCGAGCAGGCGAGTGGAAATTTTTAGGGCTGCACTATATTGCCAAAAGTATTCGCTCACCCATCCAAATAATCAGAATTAGGTGTTCCAATCACTTCCATGGCCACAGGTATATAAAATCAAGCACCTAGGCATGCACACTGTTTTAACAAACATTTGTGAAAGAATGGGTCGCTCTCAGGAGTTCAGTGAATTCCAGCGTGGAACTGTGATAGGATGCCATCTGTGCAACAAATCCAGTCGTTAAATTTCCTCGCTACTAAATATTCCACAGTCAACTGTCAGCTGTATTATAAGAACGTGGAAGTGTTTGGGAACGACAGCAACTCAGACACGAAGTGGTAGGCCAAGTAAACTGACGGAGCGGGGTCAGCGGATGCTGAGGCGCATAGTGTGAAGAGGTCGCCAACTTTCTGCAGAGTCAATTGCTACAGACCTCCAAACTTCATGTGGCCTTCAGATTAGCTCAAGAACAGTGCGCAGAGAGCTTCATGGAATGGGTTTCCATGGCCGAGCAGCTGCATCCAAGCCGTACATCACCAAGTGCGATGCAAAGCGTTGGATGCAGTGGTGTAAAGCACGCCGCCACTGGACTCTAGAGCAGTGGAGACGCGTTCTCTGGAGTGATGAATCGCGTTTCTCCATCTGGCAATCTGATGGACGAGTCTGGGTTTGGTGGTTGCCAGGAGAACGGTACTTGTCTGACTGCATTGTGTCAAGTGTAAAGTTTGGTGGAAGGGGATTATGGTGTGCGGTTGTTTTTCAGGAGCTGGGCTTGGCCCCTTAGTTCCAGTGAAAGGAACTCTAAATGCTTTAGCATAACAAGGCATTTTGGACAATTCCATGCTCCCAACTTTGTGGGAACAGTTTGGAGCTGGCCCCTTCCTCTTCCAACATGACTGTGCACCAGTGCACAAAGCAAGGTCCATAAAGACATGGATGACAGAGTCTGGTGTGGATTAGACATATGCATTCGTTTTAGTACTAAAACGATTTAGTCCGCATTTTGGGATAATTTAGTTTTCGTTTGACTAAAGAGATACGAAACTGCTCAGTACAAAAAACGAAAGAAACTAAAATAAAATGCACTACATTTTAGTTTCAGTTCTTTTTGTGATATTACATTGATCAGTGAAGGAGACCAGCAATGAAGAGCGCACCATCGCAAAGCTACAGAAAAGGTTTGTATGCCTAATCCTTCCCGACCCCTACCCGAAAATCTGACAGTGATAGAGCTCCAGAATACTCACTCGCAGCACAGACAGCCAGCACAGGAGAGGAAACCTTTACTTAACCCTTGCTTGTCTATGAGGCAGACAAGATGATAAAAGCAGCTGGAGAAGGAAAACCTTCAAATAAATCACACTGAAAGCTAATGACAGAGGAGGGCTGGATAGTAAAAACCCCTTTATAACAAGCAGCGCTGGGAGAAGAGAGAGACTTTATAAAACGTGTGTTATCTCCCCTCCCGCTCTGCATAATAGGGGCTTAGGACTGATACATTTTATATTATCCAGGAGCACTATCCCCCTTCCCTCATCTATAACACACGTATTATATAAAGTCCCTCTCCTCTTCCAGTGCTGCTTGTTATAAAGGTTTTTTTACATCTGATACATTTAGTGTCCCGCTCTCACAGTTACTCTGTCATTATGAGCCTTCAGTGTGATTTATTTGAATGTTTTCCCTGGATTTAAAGTGCTGTATTTTATTATAATAATAAATTTGCACCAGTCATCTCTTCTCTGAGCTTTCAGACCGATTTACGTCAATATTTTCCCTCTCCCCTGCTTTTATATTCCTGTGTCTCCCCCACAGAGATACAAAGTTTAAGTAAAAGTTCCCTCTCCTGTGCTGGATAAGCATTGCATTCCGAAGTTCTGCACCCTCCACATGCCAATGCAGTAGGATGTTCTATACAAGGGCATTAATTAATGCAGGAGGATGTTCTATACATTATACAGAGAAAGGTGTAAAATGAGGAGGGTGTTCTATACAGAGAGGGACATTAATTAATTCAGGAGGATGTTCTATACATTATACAGAGAGGGGTATTAATGCAGGTGGATATTGTATACATTGTACAGAGAGGGGTATTAATGCAGGAGGATGTTCTACACATTATACAGAGAGGAGCCCCTTTTTTTAGCCCTTTAAATCCAGTGGCTGTGAGCTCTGAGATTGGCTGCTTGTTATATTATCTCTCAGTACAATGTATCAGGCTCAGCTGTTACAGTAACTGACTGTAACAGCGCTCAGAGTTTCAGTAAAACAAGGAAATAATATTGTTCTGACCTCTTATATATAAAAATAATATTTACTAGTTTTACTGAAACTCTGAGCTCTGTGATGAGCAGCAGTCAGTTACTGTAACAGCTTTGCCTGACACATTGTACTGAGAGTGAGAGATACTGTAATAAGCAGCGATCTCAGTCCTCTGAGGAGCCACTACAATAATAATTGTATCCACTGGTTTTTGGATGAATGAAATTAGTTTTCATACTAAAGAACTGAAAACGAATTTCTTTAGCAACTAAATAAATTGCATTTTAGGACTAATCCATTAGTTCAAAACTAAATTTTGTGCTGTGCACATGTCTAGTGTGGATGAATTTGACTGGCCTGCACAGAGTCCTGACCTCAACCCGATAGAACACCTTTGGGATGAATTAGAGCGGAGACTGAGAGCTAGGCCTTCTCGTCCGACATCAGTGTGTGACCTCACAAATGCACTTCTGGAGGAATGGTCAAAAATTCCCATAAACACTCCTAAACCTTGCGGACAGCCTTCCCAGAAGAGTTGAAGCTGTTATAGCTGCAAATGGTGGACCAACGTCATATTGAACCCTATGGATTAGGAATGGGATGTCACTTAAGTTCATATGCGAGTCAAGGCAGGTGAGCGAATACTTTTGGCAATATAGTGTATGTGGTTAAAGGATACATTTATACAGTGCAGTATCTTGGCCTAGGCCAACAAGGACTAGGCCTAGGGCGGCACTTTCTAGGGGGGCAGCAAAAAAAGCCTTGGTTATGATCGCCGAAACTACAAAAAAAACTTTATTTGAACTCCAAAGATGCCCACCGGAAGTGACCAAAGCAAGGATCGGCTGCCTAGTCACATCGACTGGAAACGCGTCACTCAGAGGGGCGTTCCAAGATGGTGGTGGCATGGAAACAAGAAGCACCGGTAGAGGACCCACATCCCTCTTAAGAATGCTGCACCTTTGCCGATCGACTATTACAGGGGCAACTACAGAGGAGAGCAGACCGTTTGTGCTGCCTGCTCCTCGAATATTCACTGGTACGCAGGGCAGGCTGCGTGTGAGTGAGAGACACTCCACACTACCAGTCACTGACATGTGGGGGTGGTGCGGTGACATCTCTTCTTCCCCACTTTGCCAGGTCCTCCTCCTCCCATCAGCCACTTGCTCCCGCTCAGGCACATGTGACCAAGTTGAGAGAGGCAGCAGGACTCCCAAGACAAACTGCTCTCCGGATCCTGCTGCAATCATTCAGGGATCCGGATCCATTCCTCAGACTCCAAGAATCATGGTGACAACAAATTAATCTGATCTTGATAAGTAAATCCCTCCCACCTCTCTTAATACCAGTGTGCCATACATACCAGCCAGTGCACCATAATACCAGTCTGCCATACATGCCAGCCAGTGTGCCCTAATACCAGTGTGTCACTAATACCAGTGTGCATATCAGTCTGACATACATACCAGTGTGCCATAATACTAGTCTGCCATGCATACCAGTGTGCTGTAATACCAGTCTGACATGCCATAATACCAGTGTGCCATCATAGCAGTCTGCCATGCAATGCATACCACGTGCCATAATATATACGCATAATGGCGTAATGGATACGCTATCACACACCTGGCCATGGAACAGCAGAGAAGCCAATTGTCCCATTACTTTTGGTCCCTTAATA
Source organism: Leptobrachium leishanense (assembly GCA_009667805.1). Taxonomy (NCBI): domain Eukaryota; kingdom Metazoa; phylum Chordata; class Amphibia; order Anura; family Megophryidae; genus Leptobrachium; species Leptobrachium leishanense. The sequence goes on along the minus strand of CM019065.1, from coordinate 257,120,254 downwards.
AGTGGGAGGCACATCTGCAAACTTCTGTAAATCCTACACCATTCACCTGGGTTGGATGTACATATCCTCAAATTAAAGCTGACAGTCTGCAGTTAAAGCACATTGTGTTTGTTTCATTCCAACTCCATTGTGGTGGTGTATAGAGCCAAAGATGTTAGAATTGTGTCGATGTCTCAATATTTCTGGACCTGACTGTATATGTTACGGGTAAAGCCCGAAGTGCGGTTAATCCTAGGATTACCCAGGTAATCCTGACAGTACCCAGGCGTCATTAGTAAAAATCTGAAGTGAAATGAAATTTCGGACTTTACCCGGGTAATCTGCAAAGTATGCAGAGGCCTCTGGGTATCCGGTTTTCTGCGCTGTTTTAACCGGGTAATTCACACATTACCCTAGTGTTGCTGGATAAAGTGTGATGTGCAACGAAACATCGTACCTTCCGGAGAACTGTAACTCAAAGGAGTCTCATGGAGAGCTCCATAAAAAACTGGGGGCTCTCAACAAATCCCTGAGGAAGAACAAACCAAGAAAACTGGGAGCCTTCAAAAGTAAAAGCCAAAAGGGGCTGTGTATCTGGATGTACTGGGACAGAAAAAAAGGCATTTTTTAGGTCTATGACTGTAAAATGTGTAGAGTCTGGGGTTATGGAGGTGAGAAGGGTTGGGAGGTCAGGTACAATTGGAGAAATAGGAATTATGATTTCATTGAGAGATCGGAAATCCTGGGTAAAGCGATATCCTTTAGGCACAGGATTTATGGGAGTGTTGTAGGAACTAACAATGGGACGAAGAATGCCAGTAGCAAGGAAGTGGTGAATGAATTCACGTATTCCTTCAATTTTAGCAGGTGACCGATTATATTGCTTGTGATAGACAGGAGAAGCAGATGCTTTCAGGTTAGCGGAGTAAGGAGTGCAAGAGATAGAACAAATATCATAGTCATCAGTGGCCCATACATCAAAGGGAACAGACAATTCAAGATCCGGAATGGAAAGGAAAGCAGAGGGAGAGGGAGGGGAAGAGGAAGAGAAAGAGGGAGGGGAAGAGGGAGAGGAAGAAGGAGGGGGAGAGGGAATGGAAGAAGGAGGGGGAGAGGGAATGGAAGAAGGAGGGGGAGGGGGGAGGACAGTGCTAGGAGCAGCTTCAAGCGCAAAAAATGGAGAATCAGCATGTGTAGCTCCAGATGGCATGCATGATATAGACACAGCAAGCAAAGAAAGCAAATCTCTACCTAACAAATTAACAGGACAGGTAGGGAGAACATGAAAAGTATGAGACACAGAGGTATGGGAAGAAACTGAAGAAATAGCAATGGGTTTGGTGACAAAGGTTTCTGTTAGTACTCCAGTAATCCCCAAAGATGACGTCTAGGCGGGTTTAATTGACCATAAGCACCACTCTAATGTCAATGTAGAATTGGTGGCACCAGTATCTACAAGAAAGGGAGTTTCATGGTCCTCTAAAGTGAGGATGACTAGGGGCAAATGGTCAACTGTTTCTGAAACCTGAACACATGAGATGGCCTCTGGGCCACATCATGCATTTGACTGATTTTTCCAGTCAATGTTATGACGAGGTGGATTAAAGGAATTGTTAGGGGAGGTAACAGCATTGCTTGTCTGAGGACATGGCTGGTGGTTCATAGCAGTATTGCCAATGTTCCTGGGATTTTGAGGGCATTCGTTACGCCCGTGAGTTGGATCACCACAAATGAAACAGGTACCTGGGGTACGTGTGGGGTGTTGAGGACGAGAATAAGTCTGTTTAGGGCGAGAGTCAGTATTACCTGGGGGACTTCTGGGACCCGAAGGAACATTAAAGGCAGCTAGCATATATTTAGAATGCTTCAGGTCAAAGCAACCAGCAGAATCTTTCACAAGGAGCCTATTATTAAGATCAATAGGAATAACAGTTGGCCAGTTATCAATAACCTGTTTAGCAATTCTCTGGGTATCATCTCTGAGATTACCCGTGAGAGTCTGGGTGTAGAGGAGAGCCATATCTCCATCTATTGTCATACCGACATCCTCCTTGCAGTTCTTATGGAACCGGTGGACGAATTCAGTGACAGATTCTTTGGCATTTTGTTTGCATGCTTTGACTGCAACCATGGAACGACAAACTCCATAATTACGAGTCCATTCATCACAAACTTCTGTCCACATATCATCAATCTGGACCGACGTTTGTAAGGGTAAATTTTGGGGTGTAATAGGGGCACCCATTAGAGGAGCATGGGGGGGTTGGAGTGAGAGCACACGAATCCAATCAAAACCAGTGTCATCAGCATATCCCAGGACACCGTTAATGATCAACTTGTAATCTTTCTTAGTTAATTGCATCCCTCGTGTAGTGATGGGCCGAACACCCCCGTGTTCGGTTCGCATTCGAACACGAACATTAGAAAAAGTTCGGATTCAAACGCAAACACGATTCAAACTCAATGCAAGTCCATGGGACTCGAACGTTCAAATTTTAGAGTGCCCTCCAAGAGGGCATATATGCAAGATATTTGCCATAGAAGATGTATGGGGGTCCGGGTAGTGCCCTGGGGGACAGGAAACAAGGACAAAAAGTTAAAAAAAGTTTTTAAAGGAACAGTGACTTTTCCATGACATAAAGGTTAAGAATGAAAATGAAAAATTCCTTCAAATATCGTGCCTAGGAGGTCCCCATAACCTGCCCGTGAAGTGGCGGATTTGTAGGATGTATAGAAACATTTAAAAAGAAAAAAATGACATTTTAAATGCCGGTAAATGGTTTTAGAAACATAGAAAAATGTTGGCAGATAAGAACCTTTCGGCCCATCTAGTCTGCCCAATTACATTACAATCTATTCATAAACAACTGCTTGGGGCGGCAGCCTGTATGAAAAGAGGAGACGTTTTAGGACACGCAGAACAAGTTTAGTGATTTTTTTGGCTAAATTATGGTGAAACTTATGCAGGCTTTGGATGAAAGTAACAACCGGTGCATTAAAATTGGACCTTTGGTGGCAGCTAGTGCCTTCACACCGTAACCCCTCTGGAGGTATTGTGGAAGAGTGCAGGGGTGGACCCTGCATTCAAATATTACAATGATATGAATCTGGTACACGTGTCAGTGGCAGTGCACCCAAATATTACTGTGCAATAGTGCATGGCAGGATGGAAGCGCACCAGCAGTAACAAGCAGCGGAATATACCAGACAGGGGCACAGAGCAAGAGTTATAACAAAACCGGGTCAACAATGTTTAGGCACTAGTACTGCGCTACTGTATATGGTATTGGCACAAACCAGTAGCAACAGGAGGCAAACAGAACAGGCAGGGAGTACACAGAGAGAATAGTCAAATGGCATGCAAAGCCGGCAACAGATCGGGACCTCAGAACAAGCAGGGTCAGTAACAAGTATACAAACTGATTCGGTAAACTAGCGATGCGGGAATGAAACTCCACGGCAAGGCAAGGTGTACAGCGTGCACTCCTGATTTAAAGATCTCGGCGGCTCTGCGTCATTACGCCGCGCCCTGCCCCCTGATCACTCACAGCTGCGCCGGGTGCTGCCGGAGCTCCTGGCATTCGGCCAGCTGGCGGCACCATGCGTCTGGGGCCCCACCGATCGCCACCCGGGGCCCTGGATGTCACAATATTACAATCCAAATGCAAACGGGTTAAGTAACTGTCACGGAACGGACATGAGAGTTCTTTTCAGCGAGTCACAGGACTAAAGACTGAACCTTTTTAAAGACCATTTTTCCTGTTTTCGTTTTCGTTTTGCGTGTGAGCCTATGGACCTCTTATTTTATTGCTAGATGTGCTTTTATTGGTGTAATGTAATGATAATGTACCCTGTATGATGTGACTGTAAAAGTATGAAAGAAACCATTTGTATGTGGTTTTCCCCGTCGCCATTTTGCTCATCCCAACATGGTTTCACAGAACAAAGGATCTCATGCCCCAAGATGGAGGATGCAGCGGGCCAGAGGATTGGAGGTTTTTCCAAGACCTCATCTGCCTAATCCCCTGGACAATGGGGGAGCCTGAAAGGGCAAGATAGAGGATACAGCAAGCCAGCTGATTGGAGGCTTTTCCAAGACCTCATCTGCCTAATCCCGGGACAATGGGAAGGCTGAAAGGGACCTGATAGGGAACAGGAGGCTGGGAAAGGAGCCAATCAGTGCTGGTTGTGTGGGTGGGGGAGTTGGTAATCTGTTTGTGTGAAGTTGTATAAATGACCCTGTTGAAACCCATAAAATTCAGTTCACTGTTTTAAAGCATACAGCCGCGTCTGGTGTCTTCATTGCAGAGCTACAATCACTATTGCAGGAGACACTCAGCGGTCTCCTGCATCACCACTCAACCCAGGAACGGGATCCCCAAGGCAACACCGCACCATCTCTCCAGACGCCGGACCAACGCCATTTCATCCTCCAGGCCGCTCGAGACGCCGAGTGCCGTGCCACTCGGTAGTCGGGCCGGATGCCACCAAAGGGGGGTCAGATAGAGCATGACCGCAGGTGGACTTCCATCCTGCCACAGTAACCAAATTTGTAAGAAGAATAATTAATGCAGCATATGATTCCGCACACTGCCAGGCAGCACCTCTACAGTATAATAATGCAGCATATGAATCCTCACACTGCCGGGCAACACCTCTACAGTCTGATGCTAGCTTTAACGAGAAGATATGCTATTAGTGTAGCGGGGAAGCCGGCGGCACATTTTGCATTGCTAACTAAAGAAACTGGAGTATTGCTTGTTGTGCTAAGCTCGGGTAGCTACGAAATGGTGAGTTGCGGTTGCTGGGGACGGTTGGGTAAGCGAGTGGCGGATTGTTGTCCGCGTAGTCATTATCTGGGTCTAGGATAGACGGATAGTGGGTTGCTTAGCCCTGCTTTTTTCGCTGCGACGCGTGTAGTGTTCAGGGGAACTGGTGGCAGCGTAACTAATAGAATAAGAAAGTGGGCACAGGGATTGTGGGGAATTTATTCACTACCCAATTCAAGAGAAGATTGGTTGCAATCCTGGGACCACTTTATTGCTCTCTACATGCCTGTTGCGAGAGAAAGTCTGCGGGGACGGATAGGTAAGCGAGTGCGAAGGAATTTTTGTCCACGCAGTCATTATCTGGGTCTAGGATAGACAGATAGTGAGCGGCTTAACCCAGCATCTTTCGCAGCAGCACGTAGTTGCTTTGACAGGAGGCTGCGCTTGTTTGTGGATCCAGGAATCAGGTGAAAAAGTTTTATTTTATGTTCCAGGGGACATTTAAAGATGTCCTCGGATTTTTTTTTTAAAAAAAGTGTGTCGCCTTACCTTAGCCTGGTGGCCAGTGGGGGCTCCCTGGATCCTGGTTGTGGGGGGGGGTCTGCCATGGCTCCCTCCCTGCGCCACCTCTCTGCCACATGAACCCGGCCGGCCAGCCTGCACAGTCGCAGCTCTGTCATCCTGCATGCTCCTCAAGGGGTCCTTGGGAGGCCCCGGTGGGCTGCCCTCTACAGTGCCTCATTAGAGGGCCTCGATTGCCTGATGTTTTATCAACAAGAATGTCTTAATGTTAAAAATATTCCCGTTTTAGTTCAATATCTAATAAACCATTGCTTATAATATTATGCAGTAAAGAGTCTGTTTATTTTTTGATTTTTTTAGGATTTTTTTTTAAAAAAAAATTTTTTTATAACTTTTGGCGAACGTCCCAAAAAGTTCGATGTTTGGGAACTTTCGAACGGCCAATGTTCGAATCGAACTCATGTTTGAATCGAACCGAATGCCCATCCCTAGCCTCGTGTCGACCATTTAAGATACTGTGTTGTAGCTGTTGGGCAAACACGTGGACTAGGGAAACCCTTAATTATGGAATTTAAGGTTCCTATATCAGGGGGCATAATAATGACATTATTTCCTGCAATTAAATAGGGCATCTGAAATCTAGCAGGAGGTTTGATAGTTTTACCAGTTTGGGTCCTAGTAAGTACGCTCTGAAGTTGGGGGTCAAATTGGCCAATAAAAGATTGCATTTGGGGAGAATATCCTGCATGGGTGGGGTTGGTAGTGGATAAACATGAGGATGTACTGAATTTAGACATAGGGGTTTTATTTTGCCAATTATATGTGCTGGATTCAAGGGTTTCCTCTTGTTCTGTGTCAGACTCTGTTGTATCATGTGGGAGACCCATCATGGCATCTAAAGTGCCTAGGTTCTGTGTTAGGCCTTCAGGGGAAGGAAGGGGATTAGTAGTGGTTTCAATAGTTGTAACCACAGCTGCCAAGGTCTTAGGGTCAAGACTGGGATAAAGGGAAGAGGGTTTGGGAGTTGGTTGTGAAAGGGCAGGAGGAGGGGAATTATAAGGTGGGGACTAAGATACATCTTTAGGAGTTTGGGAAATGGGGTTGTATGAAGGTTCTAGCCCTTCCCATGATATGTTAATCTGTATATTTGTGTTTTGTTTTTAATAGTTTGCATTTTATTACTTTATATTTCTGTAACAACTGTAACCACTCAATGTTCGTGAACCCAGGACATACTTGAAAACGAGAGAAATCTCAATGTATCCTTCCTGGTAAAATCCTTTGCAAATAAATAAATAAAATAAATAAAGCAGACAAGTGAATCCACACTTTAACACATTCTTTCATATATTTCTTATCCCAATTTGGGTTAGGTTGAAAATATGGGAAGGCTTTTTGGTCCCCAAGGCAAAAACCTGTTATCATTGACATATGATTGGAAGAGAAGCTTCCTGAATTTGGAAATGGGTCAAAAGAATGCATGGCTGTAGTCCAACCAGCAAGACAATCTACAAATGGCGTGGTGAAATAGCCGCCAGCACAGAATCGGCGGGTGTTTCAGCAGGGCCATTTTGGGGCACTAACTTCTTATTGTAGTGCTTATCTAGTTTGCCCGTTGTTTTTGGGTCTACATGAGAGGATTTTTGGGCACCCATATCGCAAAAAAAGGCGCGGTGGAGAAGGGAAGGAAAAGGGCCAGCGCAATTAAAAGGGTAAAGTGGAAGGGTTTCCAAAAATGCGCAGTTTCTTTTATTCTCACTGGGCCAAATGCAAAACAAGAATCTCCATTCTAGTTAAAAATCTGTTTAACTACAATAGCAGGGGAAAACAAGCAAAAACAAGGAAATAACAAGTGGTCAGGTAAATAGGGACCCAATTCCCAGGGGCAGGAACAATATCTTAACTTAAAGACATTCATCTTTACAATATACAATACACACGTGAGTCACTTACTGCGGGGACAAACAATTACTCTTAATCAAGGGACATTAACAAAGGAAAAGGATCACTATACAATACCCAGACCAATTGCAAAAACCTATTTTTCATCATCAGTCATTCAATCATTCAAGTCAAATCATTCAAATACCAAAAGTCCCCTTGCAATCGACCAGAATGGAGCGCCTTTAAAAAGGCTAGTCCATAAGATTGGGGCAGCTAGTCACATGGCTTATAAAAAAGTGATATTTTTGCATCAAGCTTCCAGATCACCGACACAGATGAAATAAGCTTTTGCACTATCAAGTTAGATAATGCCACTTCGAAATTTGAACAAGCAAGTCATCTACGATGAATAATAGGTTCTTTATATTAAAACCTGTACTCACCCAGATAAATTGATTCGTCAAATCCCACTTCAGAACACCAAATTGAAATGGTTTCTGCAAAATCACCAACAGGACTGGCCAAGCTCTGTCATGATGGGAGATCTGTTGTTTGTCGTCTGGTCCAGTGATCATATAAAAAACTAACTTGAGTGAGAATAAAGGACAACAGGCACAAGTTTCTGTCTTGAAAATTTTTCTATTTCTGAATTCTGCAAGCATGCAGGCTACTTTTGTTACAATGGGAGGGTCATAGAATCATGGATTACAAACCAATTAACACTTGACACGTCAGACACTTTCAAAGAAAAGTTTCAGCCCATAACATTTGTCAAAACTAATACATTCTGATATAAAAAGCATTCCTATTGTTCTATCTGAACCGTTACATAGATTTCGCCGACATTTCCTGTTTTTGCCTAGTAACAAGAAATTACACAGGAAAGAAGTTAACAAAGAACAATCTGTTTCCTATCAACATCCTTTGGCTAGCTTCGAGAGGAAATGGAGCTGAATAGAGAATATGCACGCATAGACTTGAAACAGACAGAAGGGGGGAATCCACTAACTAAAATATATTTTTGAATAACAGGAATAACAAGACATTTATATATACATATATTCATACAGGAAATGAAAAAATATCTATCATAAAATATGTCAGAATAGGAACGCTAGGGAGGTTAAGTATGAAACACTGAAACAGGAGCCGGTTCACGTGAGTTTATAATTTAAGAGGGAATAGAGAAGCCTGCTCACATGAGTTTACAATCTAACAAGGAAAAGAGGAGCCGCTCATGTGAATTTACAATCTAATGGAAAAAGAGGAGCCAGTTTACGTGAGTTTACAATCTAACAGAGAAAAGAGGGGCTTGTTCCCGTGAGCTTTCAATCTAAGAGGGAATAGAGGGGCCTGTTCCCATGAGCTTACAATCTAAAAGGGAAAAGAGGATCCTCTCCCGTGAGTTTACAATCTAAAAGGGAAAAGAGGATCCTCTCCCGTGAGCTTACAATCTAAGGCTAGTATTGTTGGAGAGCGGAACAAACGTCTGTGAGAGTGGACATTCCTTCTACTTGACACCCGTCTGGCCACCTCGCTGAGCGCATTCAGTGTGTTCAGCGCTGCAAAAGCGCGATCCTCCTATGGAGAATTGCGCTTTGCAGCTCCGTCAACGTCCATCCTACGCTTTGCCGGAGAGGCTTGGTGTCAGGGTTGATACCTTATAGGTACTGACCTTACAGGTGATAAGGCCGATATGCAGGTCTCGGGGATGCACACAGTTCGTGGGAGAGGAGAACAACACAGGAGGGCTGTGGGACAGGACACAATAGAACTCACAGGTTGGCTGAGGGTAATGAGGAAAGCAATCCTTGAGTCCAGATGCAAGGGTAGTTGCTCCTGGGAGAGCACGGTGAGAAAGTCAGTTGCTCCTGGGAGAGCACTTTGGGTATAGGGGGGTCTTGGAGCAGGGGAAACACGATGGGTAGATAGGGAAAGCAGGTTTCTCTGGAGCTTGGTATTAGCAGGTCTTATTCCTGGGAATAAGTAACAACTATGAAGCACTGTGGGAAGGTAGGAGGGAGCCTTTATTGATTAGGCACAGGGGTGTGTCATGTGACCTGTGGTGTGTGTGTTTGGTGAATTAACTGTTTTACTACTGGTGCTGAGCAGAAGGGCAGCACCTTTCATGCAACCGCCACTTGCATGGAATCACACAGGAACGAACAGGTACGGTCCTGACACTTGGATAACAGACGTTTGTTGCACGTGCATTTCGTGTACGTGCACAAGAGTGCACAAGCGTGTGACCGGCCCCGTTGCAGCGTCATAACACTGCGCCGGACGCTGGTAAGCACGTCAGTACGGGCGCACATAGAGGGAATAGAGGGGCCTGTTCCCATGAGCCTACAATCTAAAAGGGAAAAGAGGCGCTTGCTCCCGTGAGCTTACAATCTAAGCGGGAAAATAGGGGCCTGTTCCTGTGATATTACAATCTAGAAGGGAAACGAGGAGCAGCTCTCGGGAGCTTACAAATCTAAGAGGGAAATGAGGAGCCACTCACATGAACTTACAATCGAAGAGGGAAGAGGAGCCCTCTCTAATATATAAATGCGTTTGTAATGCACAGTCAGCTGGTGCGTACACCCATCACCGCTGCTCACTCGGCCCTCCCGTTGAGGACGGGACAGCGATGGACGCGTTACAAATGTATTTATATTTAGGCTAGGGTCAGACGAACGCATTTTTCACGTCGTCCGTGAAAAAGTGCGTTCGAACGAATGGACGTATTTTTTCACGGAATACGTGATAGCGGTCATACGATGCACATTTTCGTCCACGATTATCATCAATAAAACACTTTTTGCATCTGGACGTTATGTTGCCCGGACATTAGCAGTGTCTGACGTCTCCTAATCACGCACACACACCGCTAGCGGATGCAGCTCATTCTGTACGTCAGTACTAGCAGTATCACGTTCTCGAAAAAATGCGATTGTTTGCCGCTTGCGTTGCGCGGCCGCACTTTTGTGCCGCTGTACTTCGTATATTGCCCGTCGCTGGCCGTCATTTGCTGCTACTACGGCCGTGATAAAGTGCGGCTGCACACGCGTTCGCACTGCGTTCGTCTGACCCTAGCCATAGAGATACTCTTGGATAGGACATTAAAAAGCAAATATGTGGACATAGATCCCTTTGGGCAGGCTTTACAACTAGTCTTACTATAAAATAGAAACTGTTGTTTTCGAACACGATAACTCTTCTATGGATACTGGTCCTGCAGGACCACTTTGATTTTTTTTACTCTCGCTGCAATCAAATAATGAAGATTTATCCTTTACTTCACAATAAAAAATATATTTACAAAAAACAAATAGGACATGGTAACAAGACCGAGACACGAACCCCAAGGACAACTCCCCTGGGACTCAGAGGAGGGCACAGGAGACGCAGGTTCTGGAGACTGATCGACATAGCAGGAGGTTCTGGAGATTGAGGAAATACGGCTTGAGGATTGGGAACACAGCAAGAGGAACCAGAGGCAAGGCAGGGTAGTGAAGGAGCAGGCTTCAGAGGAAACACACACCAAATGCTGACTATGCTGAAGCACTAAGACCAAGGCATGGCTTTGTTTTCCCTGCTCCCAATTAGGGTACTGAAAACCACACCTGTGGATTGAATTAGGAAGGCCAGACTCTGACCTGTCCATTCACGCTTAACTTAAACTTGTCATCAGGTGTAAAGAATGGAGATGCAGGGGTTCAAAGGACCCCTGGTCTCCTCATAGCAGAACTTGTGTTCTAGATGAACCAATCTGTAATAATGCATTGCGTCATCACCTCCACATTTGCTCCCGGCTTGGAAAATGGGGTGAGTTAGTGCAGCGCAGGGCCGACCCAAGCCACTGTACTGCCTGGATCCAAGTATGAAATGCTGCTCCCCCAATGAAAAATAAACGAGGTGTGTATGAGCGTATCACAGAGCTCCACAGTAATAAACCTCACAGTAATATGCAGTGTGAATTAGTAGTCTGTCTCATCTCTGCGTAGTCTTTCTCACCCCTCTCTTTCTCTCTCTCTGTGACCCCTCTCCCTCTGTGACGCCTCTCTCTTTGTGACCCTTCTCTCTTGACCCCTCTAACTCTATGACCTCTAACTCTGTGACCCCTCTCACACTGTGACCGCTCTCTGTGATCCCTCTCTCTCTGTAACCCCTTTCTCTCTGACCCCTCTCCCTCTGTGACACCTCACTCTTTGTGAGCCCTTTCTCTTTGTGACCCTTCTCTCTTGACCCCTCTAATGCTATGACCTCTCACTCTGTGACCCTTCTCTCTTTGTGACCCCTCTCACTCTGACTCCTCTGTTACTCTTTGATCCCTTTTTCATCCATCCCACTCTGTGACCCCTCTCTCTTTCATCCCTCTCTCCTTGTGTCTCTGTGACCCCTCTGTCTACTGTTTTCCTCCCCTGCATGCCCCTCCTCCTCCAGAGTGAGATCAGAGGGAGACCTGCGGGGGAGGGGGGCATGCAGCGGAGGAAAATGCTGCCCGGGAATCAGCTAGGGGAATCTTACCTAAGAGGTATACCCCTGGCTACTGCACAGCTCACGTACCTTCTAGATTTAATGTCTAATCCATATATGCAGACAAGCTATACTACACTGGTTAATACCAGAATGCGCATGAACCAGATAGTAGAGGTCGTAATGCCAGAGCGGGTTGTAAGCCAAATGCCATGGGTCGTTATAACAGAACGAGTCATCAGCCAAATGGCAGGGGTCATTATACCAGAGTGGGTAGTCAGCCAAATGCCAGATGTTATACCTGAGCGGGTCGTCAGCGAAGTGCCAGGGGTCATTATACCAGTGGGTCATCTGCCAAATACCAGTGGTCATTACACCAGAGCAGATTGTCAGTCAGGACCCAAGAGGTTAACAGCCAGGAAAAATCGTAAGCCAAGCCAGAACTCATACATAGGTGATCCAATAAGTAAATACAATGAACACACTGAGAGGACTGAAAACTACGTCAGGGTAAGGAACCAGTGCTCAGGCTTCTCATTTTAAACTTAGCGGGTGCCGCGTCATCACATCCTGCCCACGTCAGTTACCCGCGGCCACGATCGGCCAGTACGGAGTGGAAGGGAAGCAGAAAGTGCCACATTATGTTGTCGCTTTTTTTGAAACTTAGCAGCAGGTAGGACTTTATCACCCATTATCCACAGACACCCACATCTCAACTGATCCCCTGCATACTTTTGCTGGTAGGACTTTATCACCCATTATCCACAGACACCCACATCTTAACTGATCCCCTGCATACTTTTGCTGGTAGGACCCCCATCACCCAGTATTCGCAGGCACCCACATTGTAACGTTACCTTGGTCTTTTTCTGTTTTTTTATTTGTTTTTGTTTTTCTCCACCATTTGCTTTGCTAATTAGCATGTGAATCTCCTGCCCTATTGACACAGCCCATCCAGCTTCAGGTGTTTACATTTTAACTGCTTGAATGCAATCAGTCTGCCCTATATAACCACTAAGACTGGCTCTAGTGAGCCTTGGCTCTTGTGACCTCCCCAAGTGGCATCCTAAGTGGACGTTCAGAGTTGATTTCCTGGAGTTGCAGGACTGGAGGAAAGAACTGCAAGGCCCACTTTTTACTCCAGGTAAACACACTTCTATATAATGCTTTCTCTCACGCTTCTACTCTTTACTTCTACCTTTCTCCTTAAATGGAACTACTGCCCCTCTTCCACCGACCCCTACACTATCTGCATCTCTCCCTCCCTCCTCTCGTCCCACATGATGGCCTCGCATGAGCTCCTTTGTTTCCTCAGAACATGGTCTCCCTCTATCTCTCATGCTGCCAATCACTCCCACTCCCACAAATCCCATTCCCACCTTCTCTTTCTCACCCTCCTGCTGTTACTCTATTCAGTTGACATATCCCCTAACCCTGGCCCCACAACACATCCAATACTTCCCTCTCATCCTATCTCCATCGCACATAAATCATCTCCCTGCAAGCCCAGCAACCTCATTCCCATAATCTCTCAGCGCCTGTCCTCTTTCTCCTGCACCCTCTGGAACGCTCGCTCTGTGTGCAACAAACTCACAGCAATCCATGACCTCTTCCTTTCAAACTCCTTCAACCTCCTAGCTTTAACTGAAACCTGGCTAACTCCCTCTGACATGGCCTCCGTTGCTGCTCTCTCACATGGCGGTCTACACTTGAGCTATACCCCCAGACCGGGTGAGAGAAATGGTGGCGGGGTCGGAATCCTGCTCTCTCCCACCTGCACCTACCAGCATCTCCCTCCACCCCCATCCCTCTCCTTCTCCTCCTTCGAGACACACTGCATTCGCCTGGTCTCTCCTCTGGCTCTCAGGGTGGCAGTCATCTACCGCCCACCGGGACCAACCTCCCAGTTCTTTGACCACTTTGCTACCTGGCTTTCTCACTTCCTGTCTTCTAATCTTCCATGCCTAATTCTCGGGGACTTCAACATTCCCATTGACGATCCTTCCGCCCCTGCTGCCTCCAAACTTCTTTCACTCACGTCCTCCCTTGGACTCACACAATCCTCCCTCCTCCCTACCCACCGCGATGGTCACACTATTGACCTTGTCTTTTCCAACCTCTGCTCCATTTCTGAGTTCAAATGTCGCCCCTTCCCCATCTCTGACCACCACCTTCTCTCTTTCAACCTATCTGGACTTCCTAAACACCCTGCTCCCCCACCCCGCACACACACTCGCAGAAATCTACATGCTGTGGACCCCCATCAATTCTCCAACCTACTTCACCACCTCCCTCATACCTCATCCTTCACCTGCCCTGATGCTGCCACTAATCACTACAACACTACGCTTATCTCTGCTCTAGACACTCTTGCTCCTCTTCGACTCTGTAAGGCCCCACGCCGCCAGCTTCAGCCCTGGAACACCCTCCAGACTCACTACCTGCAAAGATGCTCTCGCACTGCAGAGCGTGCCTGGAGGAAATCCCGCTCTGAAGCTGATTTTGTTCACTTCAAGTTTATTCTCCGGTCATACACCTCTGCCCTCCACTTGGCCAAACAATCCTTCTTCTCATCTCTTATATCTACGATGTCCTCCAACCCTAAACGGCTCTGGTCCACCTTCAACACCCTCCTCCACCCACCTGTACCTCCCCCCTCAGCTGCCTTCAGCGCTCAAGACCTGGCAGACTACTTCCTCAGTAAAACTTTAACTATCAGAAGTAACATCCCAACACAAGATAGTTATCTGCCACCTCCACTCCCAGAGATCCCCTCTGCCACCCTCTGCCGCTTCCTCCCAGCCACTGAGGAGGAAGTCAATTCCTTATTGTCCTCCTCACATCTCACCACGTGCCCGCTCGACCCCATTCCCTCACATCTAATTCCTCCCCTCTCTTCCTCCCTCACCCATGCTCTCACACACATCTTCAACCTATCTCTCTCCACTGGCTCCTTTCAATCCGCCTTCAAACATGCGCTAGTTATCCCTTTACTAAAGAAACCATCCCTAGATCCCAACTCTCCATCCAACTACCGCCCTGTATCCCTGCTTCCCTTCACATCAAAGCTCTTAGAAAAACTAGTCTTCAACCGCCTCTCCCTCTTCCTGTCCTCCAATTCCCTACTTGACCCCCTGCAATCTGGCTTCCGTCCCCTACTCTCAACTGAAACTGCCCTCACCAAAGTCCCCAACGACCTCCTAACTGCTAAAAAACACGGCCACTATTCTATTCTCATCCTGCTTGACCTCTCGGCTGCTTTTGACACTGTTGACCACCCCCTCCTTCTACAGACCCTCAACTCTCTGGGTCTCGGTGACACTGCACTTGCTTGGGTTGACTCCTATTTATCCAACAGGTCCTTCTGTGTGTCCTTTGCTGGTAACTCCTCCTCCTCACTGCCTCTATCTGTTGGTGTACCTCAAGGCTCTGTCCTTGGTCCTCTGCTCTTTTCCATCTACACCTCCTCCCTGGGCAAAATCATCAACAGCTTTGGCTTTAATTACCACCTCTACGCTGATGACACTCAGATCTACCTCTCTACCCCTGATCTCTCTCCCCCTGTCCTTTCAAAAGTCAGTGACTGTTTATCTGGCATCTCCTCCTGGATGGCCTCCCACCACCTAAAGATCAACATGTCAAAGACTGAACTCCTACTTATTCCTCCCTCCAATGCCTCCCCACCTCCTGACTTCTCTATCACGGTGGAGGGTATCACCATCTCCCCATCAAACCAAGTTCACTGTCTTGGAGTTACACTTGACTCTGCTCTTTCCTTCATCCCCCACATCAAGTCTCTTTCCTCCTCCTGCCGATACCAACTGCGTAATATTTCCAGAATTCGGCCATTTCTTACCGCTGTCACCACAAAACAACTCATACACGCCCTGGTAATCTCCTGACTCGACTATTGCAATAATCTCTTATCTGGCCTCCCTCTGTCCCACCTCTCCCCCCTACAATCCATCCTGAACGCCTCCGCCAGGCTAATTCACCTCACCCGCCGCTCTGTCTCTGCCGCTCCCCTCTGTGAGTCTCTTCACTGGCTCCCCATCCACTGCAGAATGAAGTTCAAAATCCTAATACTTACCGACAAAAACCCTCACTAACTCAGCTCCCCACTACCTGTCCTCACTAATCACCAAATACACCCCAGCCCGCTCCCTAAGGTCAAACAGTGACCTGCGCCTAGCTTATCCCCGCATCACCTCTTCCCATGATAGACTGCAGGATTTCTCACGCGCAGCCCCCACTCTCTGGAACGCTCTCCCTCGTACTGTCAGACTTTCCCCTAACTTCTCTTCCTTCAAACGCTCCCTTAAAACATTCCTATTTAGGGAAGCCAGTGGCGTAGCGTGGGTTGTCAGCGCCCGGGGCCAGCCAAGAATTGTGCGCCCCCCCAACCTGTGGACACGTTATTGATATTGCCCCAGCTCTCACATGAATATTGCCCCAGCTCTCACATGAATATTGCCCCAGCTCATGAATTTGCCCCAGCTCATGGATATGCCCCAGCACATGGATTTGCCCCAGCACATGGATTTGCCCCAGCACATGGATATACCCCCAGCTCCTGGATTTGCCCCAGCTCATGGATATGCCCCAGCTCATGGATTTGCCCCAGCACATGGATTTGCCCCAGCACATGGATTTACCCCAGCTCATGGATATGCCCAGCTAATGGATATGCCCCAGCACATGGATTTGCCCCAGCACATGGATTTGCCCCAGCTCATGGATTTGCCCCAGCTCATGGATATGCCCCAGCACATGGATTTGCCCCAGCACATGGATTTGCCCCAGCTCATGGATATGCCCCAGCTCATGGATTTGCCCCAGCTCATGGATTTGCCCCAGCACATGGATTTGCCCCAGCACATGGATTTGCCCCAGCTCATGGATATGCCCCAGCTCATGGATATGCCCCAGCACATGGATTTGCCCCAGCTCATGGATTTGCCCCAGCTCATGGATATGCCCCAGCACATGGATTTGCCCCAGCACATGGATTTGCCCCAGCACATGGATTTGCCCCAGCTCATGGATATTGCCCCAGCTCATGGATATGCCCCAGCTCATGGATTTGCCCCAGCTCATGGATTTGCCCCAGCTCATGGATTTGCCCCAGCACATGGATTTGCCCCAGCACATGGATATGCCCCAGCTCATGGATTTGCCCCAGCTCTCACCTGGATATTGCCCCAGCTCCGGATCCAGCAGGGGTTGAGGGGGCCCAGATGCCGGGCAGCGGGAGTGCCTGCCCGATCCTGAACAGCGTGCGAGTCCGTCCTGTTGAAGGGGAGGCGGCTGCGTGCGTGCGCAGGTCACGCAGTCCGGCCAGTCAGGTGGTACAGAGACTCAGTACCACCTGATTAGACGGACCACGTGACCTTCGCCTGCATGCAGCCGCCTCCCCTTCAACAGGACGGACTCACTGTTTATGACCGGGCAGGCACTCCCGCTACCCGGCATCTGGGTCCCCTCAACCCGCGGGCCCTTGGGCGGCGCCCGAGGGCCCGGCGGGTCAGTCCGGGCCACAAGTTTTAGGGGCGCAAATTTCTTTTGAAATTATGCGCCCCTAAGAAAACTGCGCCCGGGGCCATGGCCCCCCCTGCCCCCCCACGCTACGCCACTGAGGGAAGCCTACCACCCAACTCACTGACGCAACCATCAATCACTCTCACCTTACAGTCCTCTCCTCCTGTTTCCAACCCCAACCCTCCCAGATTGTGAGTTACTATGGGAATAGGGCCCTCATCCCCTCCTGTACTGTTTGTCAAATGTTGTTCAATGTATTGTAACCCTGTCTATACTGTGCTTATTGTACAGCGCTGCGGAATATGCTGGCGCTTTATAAATAAAGAAAATAATAATAATAATATAATAACTTCACATGGGGCCGGTCAGCAAGCAGCGATGAAAGCGCTGCCAGGACCCCAGGACAACACAGGACATGACAACAGCTGGTCCTGCTCTCCTGTTCCACGGTCTTCACTCCACCCTTCCACATGGTGTGGAAACAGGAAGACATGAAGGAGGATCGGGAGGACCAGCCAGAAGGTGTTTCGCTGAGAAGCTGATGAGCAAATCCTATTGGCTGCTCCTCCCCAATAATCCTCCTTGCATGTCTTCCATCTTGATCGTGAGGCCGGCCATGATCAGCGGAAAAAATATACCGCCCCCTGGAATTTGCCGTGAGAACCATAGTCAGGCCTGCCCTGGTGCAACAGTATTGTTTGCTTTTATATGAAAGCACACAACGCCTCTGCCTTAGAACAGAGAAAAGAGTAGATTTAGCATTTTTTTCCAATTTATTTTATTTTTACACCTTACATGGTCATGTTTGTTATTGTGGGAAAGGACAGAGTCTGCCCTTTCCATTGACACCTCACTTGACCTTGTGCGGTGTAAAAATCAGAGGGTTCCAAAGTCTCTTCTCACTGCAGGGCTGCACTCTAGGGGCCACATTACATTCTCCATGCTAAAACGGGGGCGGTAAGGAGAAAAAACTGCGCCCGCAGTTTTCTCTCTACCGCCCTGTTTTAGCATGGAATTACAATGCAGGCACTTTTAAAGCTGCCTGCATTGGTACCGCGCACTATGCCCCTGCGATGCTCGTGGCAGCGCTGAGCGCAGCCGTGAGCATCCACTCGATGGAGTCCATAGGACTCCATTGAGTTTCCCCCTGCCGGTCTCATGACCTGCCGGATCTCGCCTCGCGAGATCCGGCCTGTTGGCGTAGTGATAAGCAGGGGGAGACTCAGGAACTTTTCCCCCCAGTCTCTCCCTGCTCCCACCAGATGGAGGAGGCGGACGGAGCCACGGTCCTCACCGCGGGACAGGACGTGAGTATGTGATTTGTTTTTTTATTTTTTTGGCTGTGTTAACGGATTCTGCAGAAGTGGAATCCGTTAACACCAAGTCCTGGCTGTGGTTAACTTTCAGTTAACTGCAGCCAGACGTTAACCAGCACTAGTAGATTGTAATACTAGCGCTTATTAACACTTTGCGCTCCCCATGTTAAATATAGGGAGCGCAAAATACAGTAACCTTGTGCTGAAAAGTGCAAGGTACCAAACGCAGGGCCACATTACATTCTTAACGCTAAAATCGTCGTGCAAAGTGAAAATCTTTCCGCTAAGCGTTAAAGTTTTGTGCGTGCAAATCACCGTTTGAATTACATTCTTCGCGCATGTTTTCATCTGTTGATCAATAGCACGCGCAAACAGGACGTGCCCAAATGCACGCGCAGTAACATCTCGTGCAAAAATCTTCGTGCACGCAGTTGTTTTTCGCGATTCAGCCAATCAGAATTAAGAACCACACCTATCTCACGTTAAAAAAAATTGCGTCTGCCACAGTCGATCTGAGCAAGTATGCTGCAGCGATAATACATGCAAACACATCTTCATCCATTGTATTGGTTTGGTAGGAGTTGAATGGGCCACTGTGCTTTGGTGCATTCCTTTTTATGGGCTTGGATATTTGGGGTTAGCCAGGTTGTTCAGATTTGCCATTAGCACCAGCTTTTAGGAGTTGCTAAAATTATGCTCGATAAGGCCATGCGGTAATTACTGTGAATAGATTGTAAAACCTTACTTGTCCCAGCGCACATTCTCATTTGTGCTCACAATGTTAAGTATAGGATGCGCGAAGTACAGTAAGTTTGCGAATGGTTCGCGCAGGTTCACACGAGGTAGACAATTGCGCGCGGTTGTTGCGCTTAGTATGTAATTCGGAATTCGGTGCAAATGGTTTTACCCCACGCAATGAAAATTACTTATGCCGGCCCAAATGTTTGCGTTAAGAATGTAATGTGGCCTGCAAACGGGTTACTTAACCAGTTAGCGTTTGGATTGTAATATGCGGTAGGCAGCCATCGCGGCTAACGTTAATGCTCACGCAGGTGAGCGTTAATGTTAGCACCTAGATTGTAATGTGGCCCTACATCTCAGTATTCAATGACCGGCAGAAGCATGTGTTGTATAATCTGCTTTCTTACAGCCTCGAGATACATCATCTGGTGTTAGGTAATCCCCTGTACCTTTAAGGAAGGGGATCATGAGTGCTGGGCTGGGCCGGTCAGTCAGGAAGGTTCTGGAGAGAATGATTGGCATGGGGCAACAATGTTGCAGGTACCAGGTATATAGAGCCCTGTATGGGAGGATCTTACCTTTATGTAGGGATGTGCGTTTTGATTCGGCACGATTCGTTTTTTTCACGAATTGGGCCGATTCAGTGCCTCAGATTCGGGCGATTTTCTGAATCGGATCCGAAATCGTCTGATATGAAATGATTTCCGATCCGAAACGAAATAATTTCGTTATTTCGTATGGACGTGAAATTTGTAAAATCGAAAGTCATTTTCGTTCCATTCGTGATTTTGGTTCCATTTCGGTAATTTCGGACATCGTATTTTCCAATTCCATTGCTGATTCCGTATTTTCTTATGAATATGCATTGCAAACTTTATTTAATCATCTTAAAATGGTATGAAAGGAACAAAAATGAACAAAACGATTTAAAAAACGCAAAACTGACCCAAATGGTCTGACATTAAAAAAAACCACAGAACAAAAGGTTTTAAAACGGAAAAAAAGCTGAACAAAATTATCCGAAACGAAAAAAAATAATGTACATCTATTATTTGTTTAGTACCTTTTAGGAAAGTATTTGTTATTAAAATAATCTGCAGACCTCTACCTCCTAACAGAAAACACATGCACACGTGTGCTAACTCCTGCCTCTGCACTGAATTTCTGTGATGTCTATATGGCTAGGGAGAAAATATGAAACTGGAAAAATAAATTAGAGATTTTTTCCCCAAATCTAAAATTTGCTTCATTGCTGTCTGTTTACTCTTCGGGGGTTCTCAAATGGCTGTTTAGTGAATAAACTTCATTATGTGTTAAATCTAGACAAAACTGGTACTAATGCAAGTCACTGTTTCATTATTACATTGATTTGTTTTTCCATCTAAGGTGCCTAAAACTGTTGGAGAAGAGGCAACCAAAATAGCTATTGGACTCGGCTATCGGCACATCGATTGTGCTTACATTTATGGAAATGAAGTACAAATTGGCCAAGCCATTCGAGCAAAGATTGCTGATAGGACAGTAAAAAGGGAAGAACTCTTCTACACTGGAAAGGTATGCTTTGTAAGCCACATGTCCCGTATAAACGGATCAGCCACAACATTTGAACCACATGACTGGTGAAGTGAAAAACATTGATTAAATCATTACAATGGCACCTGTCAAGGGGTATGATATATTAGACAGCAAGTGAAAAGATTGAAGTTACACTGACACGTAAGGACAACCAGTAAGAGAACCCACTACTAGACATGTGCATTAATTTTAGTACTAAAACGATTTAGTCCAAATTTTGGGATAATTTAGGTTTAGTATGACTCAAGAGATACGAAACTGCTCAGTACAAAAAACGAAAGAAACTAAAATAAAATGCACTACATTTTAGTTTCAGTCCTTTTTGTGATATTACATTGATGAGTGAAGGAGACCAGTAATGAATGCAACATCGTAAAGCTACAGAAAAGGTTTGTATGCGTAATCCTTCCCGACCCCTACCCGAAAATCTGACAGTGATAGAGCTCCAGAATACTCACTCGCAGCACAGACAGCCAGCACAGGAGAGGAAACCTTTACTTAACCCTTGCATGTCTATGAGGCAGACAAGATGATAAAAGCAGCTGGAGAAGGAAAACATTCAAATAAATCACACTGAAAGCTAATGACAGAGGAGGGCGGGATAGTAAAAATCCCTTTATAACAAGCAGCGCTGGGAGAAGAGAGGGACTTTATAAAACGTGTGCTATCTCCCCTCCCTCTCTGCAGAATAGGGGCTTAGGTCTGATACATTTTATATTATCCAGGAGCACTATCCCCCTTTCCTCATCTATAATACACGTTTTATATAAAGTCCCTCTCCTCTCCCAGTGCTGCTTGTTATAAAGTTTTTTTTACGTCTGATACATTTAGTATCCAGCTCTCACAGTTACTCTGTCATTATGAGCCTTCAGTTTGATTTATTTGAATGTTTTCCCTGGATTTAAAGTGCTTTATTTTATTATAAAAATCAATTTGCACCAGTCATCTCTTCTCTGAGCTTTCAGACCGATTTACGTTAATATTTTCCCTCTCCCCTGCTTTTATATTCCTGTGTCTCCCCCACAGAGATACAAAGTTTAAGTAAAAGTTCCCTCTTCTGTGCTGGATAAGCATTGCATTCCGAAGTTCTGCACCCTCCACATGCCAATGCAGTAGGATGTTTTATACAGAGAGGGGCAGTAATTAATTCAGGTGTATGTTATCAACATTAAACAGAGAGGGGTATTAATTAATGCAGGAGGATGTTCTATACATTATACAGAGAGGAGTATTTTTTTTTTAGCCCTTTAAATCCAGTGGTTGTGAGCGCTGAGATCGGCTGCTTGTTATATTATCTTTCAGTACAATGTATCAGGCTCAGCTGTTACAGTAACTGACTGTAACAGTGCTCAGAGTTTCAGTAAAACAAGGAAATAATATTGTTCTAACCTCTTATATATAAAATTATTATTTACTAGTTTTACTGAAATTCTGAGAACTGTGATGAGCAGCAGTCAGTTACTGTAACAGAAAAGGGGGGGTTGTCTGTGGAGGCGCTAATTTATATGTATAGGATTTGGGGTTGCAGCCTACAAGGTGTTGCACATAATCTCAACAAAATGTGCAAGTACGATAAAGGAAACAATAAACGGTCCTAGTGGCGCAGTGGTAATTCTGTGAATCACATGAACCCTGGCCTAAATAGGCCCTTCAGGTGCTCTTATGGGAGCCTAGGATCTATATGTGTCGCCAGGAACCATCAGGTCCCGAGAGACGTACAATTGGCAGTAGAAGTGCAAATGACAATCAATGTGTAAATTCACAATACGTGGACCAGTTAATAGTAACAAAACCTAAAGACATGCAAAAATTTATGTATAATAATAAAGTGCATGTGCTTATAAAAACCACTTCTCAGTAATGTGCATACACAGATTGTGCGCTGGAGCGCAAAGTGCTGATAGTTCTCTAGTGGGTTGAAAAGTCGGGAAGTCCTAGACCACAGTAAAGTGCACGTGCAAATGTGCAAAATATGAGAAAAAAAAACGGAACTCTTTGGCTGCTAGTGGTTGCACTACGTATGAGCCATGTTGCAGGGATGAGTGGTCCACTTCCACAGTTCCTCTCCTCAGTAGGTGGTAGATTACAGAGCCTAGTGCGTCCCTGGCTCTGGGTTGAAGCACCACACACCAGATATAGGGTGGCGTATCCCTTCTTTGTCCTGCGGTTGGCCTCAAATTTGATACAAGCAGAGAGACAGCGCTCCCATAGCGTAACACATTAAGTAAAAGTGGCAGTCAAATTAATGGCTATTCAGTCTCACTCACCAATGGTGGAGCCTCGGTTGTCTCAGGCTCAGCTTGTAAGCAGATGGTACCACTTAGTTTGGTGTGTACCTCACCTCTCTCTCCTGGAACACCTGCCGCTTCCATCTTCTGTGTTTGTATTCAACCGAGAGAAAACTGTCCTTTGAAGATTTCATACAGCTCTGGTAGCTTTTCCATTTCTTTTCAGGGATTACTTGTTTCAAGATACAGCTGCTCTGAAGCCTTCACATACTCGTCAGCACTATGATCTCCGTTCCATTACTTCGTTGCCAAAGTGATCTCGACATCGGCGCAGTCATAATCGAGATCACTTTGGCAACGAAGTAATGGAACGGAGTGTATAACCATCGGGAATTTATGACCGCTTTCCGTAGAGTTTTTGACCCCCCTGGTCGTAAGACTAATGCCGCTAAATCCTTGTTACGTCTGTGCCAGGGTGCTAAATCCCTGGGTGATTACGCACTGGAGTTTAGATCCTTGGCTTCTGAATTAAATTGGAATAGTGAGGCCTTGATAGCAGTATTCTTAGAAGGTTTGAATGATGAGCTCCAGGACGAAGTAGCGGCCCAAGACCTTACAGACGAGCTGGAGGATCTGATCACCTACTTGTCCTTCATAGATGAACGTATTCGCCATCATAAGAATACCAAAGATAAAGCTAGAAAACTCCCTCTTAGGGTGCCTCCCCGACCCCCTTTTCTCGCACTTCCTGAGTCCACTTCTCTTCCCGAGCCCATGCAGGTAGACAGCACTAAACTCCCTGAAACCGAAAAGCAACGCCGCCGACGTGAGGGATTGTGTTTATATTGTGGTTTAGGGGGCTATTTGCTTAAAGGGTGCCCCAAACGCCCTCAGGGTCCTGCGGGAAACTTGCATGCCTAAGTGCCCCTGGGGGACAGCTCTTAGGTTCCTTTCACTCATCCCCCAAACTCGAGAATAGACTCCGGGTTCCGGTCACTCTCTGTTTTGAGAGTCCCCTTAACCCGGTGAATCTCTATGCCCTGGTTGACTCCGGTGCTGCCGATAACTTTATCGATCTTGTTTTTGCTCGTAAACATGCTATTCCTCTGATAGAAAAGGAAACACCTCTACTTGTACAAGCCATTGACGGCAGACATCTTGAAACCCCTTTTGTCCTCTTCGAGACTCCGGTCACTACTGTTAAGATAGGATTATGTCATAAAGAAAAGATGTTCTTCCATGTCATTTCTTCACCTTCCTATCCCATCGTCCTGGGGTACCCTTGGTTAACTCGTCATAGAAACATAGAAAAATGTCGGCAGATAAGAACCTTTCGGCCCATCTAGTTTGCCCAATTACATGGATACTTGACCTGGATTTATCTTTTGTTTAGGATATCTTTTGTTTAGGATAGCCTTATGCCTATCCCATGCTTGCTTAAATTCAATTACTGTAACCCTGTAATAGATTGGCGAGCTTGTCAAATCGCTAAGTGGGATAAAGATTGCATGTCTTCTTGTATAGAGGTCCCCTTATCTGTCAACACCTTAAATTTACCCACGGCCCCTCCTCTGACGACTACTATACCTCCTCCATACTCTGATTTGACACCCGTGTTCGATAAGAAAGAGGCCGATAGACTGCCCCCACATCGTTCGTACGATTGCGCTATCGACCTTCTTCCCGGTACCACTCCTCCCCGAGGGGTTGTCTATCCATTATCTGAGAAAGAGCATAAGGTATTGGAGGAGTATATTACTGATTCCCTTAACAAAGGGTTTATTCGTCCTTCTTCCTCTCCTGTGGGAGCAGGTTTCTTCTTTGTTCAGAAAAGAGAGGGAGATCTCAGACCCTGCATAGATTTTCGCGGGTTGAACAAAATTACCGTAAAGAATGCCTACCCTATTCCACTCATCTCCGAGTTGTTTGATCGCCTGAAATATTCCAAAATATTCTCTAAGTTGGATCTCAGAGGAGCGTACAACCTGATTCGAATCAGACACGGGGATGAGTGGAAAACTACGTTCAATACTAGATTAGGGCATTATGAGTACCTAGTTATGCCCTTTGGTTTATGCAACGCACCAGCAGTGTTTCAGGCGTTTATTAATGATGTCTTACGGGAATACACTCCCTGTTTTGTCGTTGTCTACCTTGACGATGTTTTGATACATTCTCCTGACTTGAAAACTCACCATCAACATGTACGACTCGTCTTGTCTAAACTGTTGTCCAACGGCCTCTATTGTAAACTCGAGAAATGCTTATTTGACGTCCAACAGGTACAATTTTTAGGCTATGTAATCTCCTCTTCTGGCTTCATGATGGACCCCAAGAAACTAGATGCTATTGTTCATTGGCCTCTTCCCAAGGGTCTCAAGGCCATTCAAAGATTTATAGGCTTCACTAACTATTATAGAAGATTTATCAAGGGTTTCTCGTCCATCATAGCACCTATTACAGCATTGACTAAAAAGTGTATAGACACTCAGAATTGGCCCTCCACTGCATTGGAGGCTTTCGGGAGGTTAAAAACAGCATTTTCCACTGCACCCATCCTTCATCACCCCGATCCAGCTAGACCCTTCGTGTTAGAAGTGGACGCCTCAGAGACTGGGGTGGGAGCTGTGTTGTCCCAACGTCCGGCCGACGACAAACCCATGCAACCTTATGGTTTTTATTCTAGAAAATTGTCACCCACCGAGGTCCGTTACGACATTGGAGACAGGGAACTGTTAGCTATTATACTCGCCTTAAAGGAATGGCGCCACCTCTTGGAGGGTTCTAATTGTCCGATCTCCATAATCACTGACCATAAGAATCTGATTTACCTGTCCGAGGCCAAGAGATTGAATCCCAGACAAGCTCGATGGGCTCTATTTCTTACCCAATTTGATTTCGTCATTTCCTACAGACCCAGGTCAAAAAATATTAAGGCTGATGCACTCTCCAGACAGCACGAGCCCCTTTCCGCTCAAGTTTCGGTACCAGTTCCCATAGTTCCCGAAAAGAAAATCTTAGCCTCCCTGAGTACTCAGGTCGACTCACCTCTATGGAATCTTTTACTATCGAAACAACCACTAGCGCCTCCGTCAAAACCGCCTAATAAACTTTTTGTTCCTCCTGAAGAGGTACACACTGTCTTACGACTATTTCACGAATCCAAATTTGCTGGACATTTTGGAGTAGAGAAAACTCTAACCCTGATCAAAAGAAACCTTTGGTGGCCTACACTTGCCAATGATGTGAAAGAATACGTAACCACCTGTTTTGTTTGTACCCGTTCTAAACCCTCCCGTCTTAGACCTACTGGTCTTCTCCAGCCTCTCCCTGTTCCTGAACGTCCTTGGTCCCATTTAGCAATGGACTTTTTGGTAGAATTAACCCCTTCGTTTGGCCATACGGTAATTTCTGTCGTTGTCGATCGCTTCTTCAAAATGGCACATTTTATTCCATTAAAGAGTCTCCCCTCCTCTAGCGAGCTAGTACAGATCTTTACTAAAGAGATATTTAGACTTCATGGTGTTCCGAATGTTCTCGTCTCTGATCGTGGTTCCCAACTTATCTCAAAGTTTTGGAGAGGCTTCTGTCACCAGTTAGGTGTCAAACTGTCCTTTTCCTCCGCGTATCACCCGCAAACGAACGGATTAGCTGAAAGAACCAATCAAACACTCCAAACTTATTTAAGGTGTTTTATTTCAGACGCGCAGGATGATTGGGTCACTCTATTACCATGGGCGGAGTTTGCGTATAACAATGCCACATCCCAGTCGACCAAGTATTCTCCTTTTGAAATAGTCACTGGTATGCATCCCACCATCTTCCCGTCCTCGTTTATACCTCAGGATATTCCTGCTCTAGAGGACCACCTTTGTAATCTACGTGTGATTTGGGAAAAGACTAAATTGAATCTTGAATCCGCTTCTTTGGCTCAGAAGCGTTCGGCAGACCACAGGCGCAGACCTCCACCAGTTTATCATGTAGGGGACAAAGTCTGGCTCAGCACACGTCACATCCGGTTGAAGGTCCCTTCCATGAAATTCGCACCTCGGTTCATAGGGCCTTATAGGATTCTTAGGTGTATTAATCCCGTCTCATACGCTCTGCAGTTGCCTGCATCTCTTCGTATCCCTAACACCTTTCATGTCTCCTTACTGAAGCCCCTCCTGTGCAACCGTTTTACCCGTCCTGACTCTCTTCCCCCTCCTCTGGTAGTGGTAGATGGGAACCCCGAGCATGAAGTTGAGTCCGTTCTGGATTCCCGCCGTTCTCGTAATCGGTTGCAATATCTGGTTCATTGGAAGGGTTATGGTCCCGCTGATCGTACATGGGTATCATCGCATGACATTCATGCTCCCCATTTAGTGTCTGCTTTTCATCGTCGTTTTCCCGATAAACTGGCTCCTGGCCGCCCGGTGGGCGTTCCTCGAGTAGGGGGTGCTGTTACGCCTCGGCGGCTGGTGCGGCTCCGGCGCCCTTCCCTGCGGTCCCGGGGCCAGCGTCTCCCTCTCGTCCCGTCCCCGCGCTGTATGCGCGCACGCCGCCGGTCTCTCCGGATTTAAGCTCCACCGGCGGCGCAATGTCATTACGCCTCCACTATGGGTCTCCCTGCAGCATGTGATCCGGTGGACCAATCAGATGGCGGGGCGCGAGATTTAAACTTGCTCTTGCCATTCCTCTCTGCCCTTTCGTGGTTCTGCTTGGCTGACCCTTTAGTGCTTGTTGATTACACCTTTGATGGATATTCTGTGTATGACGTTGCTTTCTATTTCGACTTGTGTACTTCTAATCCCCTTTGACTCGACTATTGGTACTCGACTTTGCTTTCTTTATACTCCCTACTTTGGGTCATATTTGACCACTCTAATTGTCCACTCCATACCTACCTGTCTTTATACCAGCCACTCTAAGGACTGGTTTCTGCCCTCCTTGCTTGTGTGTCCCTGCCTTATAGGTTCACCTCCAGTTATTGCGGAACCCAGCCACCTTAAGGACTAGTATCGCATCTAGGTTTAGGGTTGCCTATTGTTGCATTAGCGCTACCGAAGCACACCTTTTAATTTACGTGTGCTGGCTTGACAGCTAGCCAGCAGCTCTCTGTATAACACACTGTGTAGTAAATTCCTACATACAGGGTTATTCAAAGAGAGCCGATATGGCCCCGAAAGGTAACTGAACACTGAAATTCAGCGTACGGTTACCTTTCCTGGCTATTCGGCTATTCTGAGATCAGGCAGTAAGCCAAATGTTGGCGAATTGCCTGCACATACGGTGCCTGTTCGAGGGCAGGGCAGTGAAATCCCCATAGAGAAGCAATGCTTTGTCTAATCAGAGAACACAAAACAGCAGGGAAAAGTTGCCGAAATGCCCTGCTGTTCGGTGGTTTCATTCGTCAGATTTATTCAGGCGATTCCCATAGGCGTCAATGTTAAAAATATTCCCGTTTTAATCCAATATCTAATAAACTGTTTATTATTATATTCTGCAGTAACAAGTGTCTGTATTTATAGATTTTTTAGGATCTTTTAGGCATTTTTTGACAATTTTTGACACTTTTTTCTGTAACAGACCTTTTTATTATCATTCATAGGATCTTATATGTAAATTTCAGACATTTTCATTCAGTAGTTTTTTGTAAACAGCGTTTTAATTTTCAAACTTTCAAGTGAACTGTTTTTTTTTTTTTTTCTCTCAACTCGTTCGTCTGAATGCTGGCTATTTCCGGCGGTTGCTCTGCACTGTGATCGGCGGCTAGTCGGGTTTCTCCGGCGTGTTCGGCGGAGTTAATCCAGCTGTTCCTGCGGGTTTCGATGAGTGTTCGGTGATTGTTCGGCGGGTTTTGCAGTGCGTATTCTGCGGGTTTACTGTGAGTATTCCCTGCACTACAGGGGCCTTGCGGTGCTTGCTGAATACACCGCATGGTCGGCGAACTAGGATTGCCGAATCGCCCCGAAGTGCGAGGAACGAAAAGTCACCGAACGTGCGGTGACTTTTCGAATCACTTTGAATAACCCTGAAAGTGTGTGTTATACATAGAGCTGCTGGATAGACTAACAATCCAGAGGCTCTCTGTATAACACACACTGTGTAGGAAGCCGACTATCCAGTAGCTCTCTGTATAACTGTAGTGTTCTGGATAATACGAGACCTCTTGCATTTTCATTAATAGGTTTATTAACAACTAAGCATACAGGTTCTCTATAACTGCAACTGGCTGCATCTCTAGTCAGCCCTCAACTGGGAGACAAAATGGATGACCAACTGTCAACAGCCAACCGCCAAAAGAAACACCCAACTCCACCCCCATTGGCAGCCAGCACAACTACACCACACCTCCTCCCTTTTCTTAAAATAAAAAAAAACAAAACAAACAAAAAATCCAAAAGCAAACCAAAAAATGTCCAGTACAAGTCTATGTATCTTCCAGACCCTCTTGACTTCCATTCTGAAATCTGTGCTTTCGGTTCACATAGAATCTGTGGTTATGCAAGCTTTTACTCCTCCGGGGAAATCACTCAATGGGTCTGGAGCTTGCCGGAGCCCCGTTCAATACCTCAGCAGCTGCTGAATTGCTGCAGCGCAGCAATTCAGTTTGCTGCAGCAGTGTCATTGAACGCTTTGGATGCGAATTTTGAATCCAAAAGGGCCGACAATTTTTTAATGAAAGATTCAGATTGTTTTTCGTATCACTCGGACAAAATATGATAAAGAAAAGCAGTCAGCTCAATTCTGTTTTGTATGCAGACACCACAAATGATAGTTTTAATTGAATAAACGTTATGTTTACTTCTGAAACAAAATATAAATTGAACTGTAATATATGTCTATGCGCAGGGGTAAATAATAAATAAATATTTTGTGCTTTGTTGAAAAAAACCCTCAAAATGTACGGAATTGTTACTTGCTTCATGGCGGCGGCCATCTTGCTGTACGAATTGTTACTTGCTTCATGGCGGTGGCCATCTTTAATACGTCACACTCAGCTACTCGCAGCATCTCCTCGGGTCGCTGCAAGTGCTAAGTTAGCAGTGCTGAGCGCTGAGCGGCAGAACGGCGTTCAATGGCAAGTTGCTAACTTAGCACTTGCAGCGGCTCAGGTATTGAACGCGCCTCAGCATTCTGGAGGATGCCGGACTCTTTGATTTTCAGCTAAACTGACATTTCCAGCTAGATCGTGTGAAGTGCAATCTGCTTCACTGAGACGATCACCATCTATTTCTTCCCTAGGAAGGGCACAACCCTCTTCTTCTGAAAATGCATCTCCATTATCATGCCAGACCCCCATCCATAGATCTGTGTCTCTCGACTCTTCAGCCTGGTCATTCAGTTGTTTGTCAAAAACAGGTCTGTGTCGTAGCTGGGTTGAATGTCTTTTGGTGTGAAGACCACTGGCCATGCTAACCTCATAGGTGAGGAATCCCAAAGCCTTGGAAATCACTGCCGGAGACCAACGGTTTGGCCCTCTATACATCCGTATCCAGACTGGATCCCCTATCTTGTATGCGCATGAGGACTTTCCCTGCTTCATCTTTTCCTGCAGTTTCTGTACATGACTTTGTTCCTGTGAAATGTCCATTTGACCCTCCTTGTCCGGTTGCAATAAGTCTAACTTCATCCTGAGTGGTCTGCCAAACATCAAAACTGCTGGTAGCTGGCAGGTGGTTGGGTGAGATGTGTTTCTGTACTGCAACAAGAATTGTTGGAGTTGTTGAGGTAAGTTTTTGCGGTCTGTCACAGTACTCCTTAAAAATCCTTTCAGAGTCTGGACAAATCTTTCAGCTAGACCATTGGTAACCAGATGATAAGGAGCTGTACGGAGATGTTGGATACCATGATCTTTAATGAAACTTTTAAATTTATGAGCTAATAACTGTGGCCCATTATCAGATACTAGTATCTTAGACAATCCAAATGTCGCAAACTGCTTCTCCAGGGCATCAATGGTGGCATCAGTTGTAGTCTGAGGCAGTAATATCACTTCAGGCCACTTGGAATGTGCATCCACCACTACTAAGAACTAGGGATGAGCTGTTCGGGTCGATCAGTTCAGAGTTCGATTCGAACTTTGGCCGTTCGCAAGTTCGCGAAGTTCAAATTTTTTGGCGTGTTTGGTTCGAGTTCTAAAAAAAAAAATTGTGAAAAAAGTATTAAAAATGCTTAAAAAATACCAAAAAATCTAGAAATAAAGAGACTCTTTACTGCAGAATATTATAAGCAACGGTTTATTAGATATTGAATTAAAAAATAATGTCTACGTGCAAAGATTCTCACCTCTAAATGACCTGTGCTCTCAAACGGCGTAAACAACAGGTGTTTAATTAGTGTTTGGAAATAACATGTGCTTCTAATTAGTCCGTCTCATGAATTTGATACATTGTATGCAGACTGGAGGTGCCAGGTGTTGTGTGTGGGTCTGTGCTGTGATGGCGATGTTTCCATACATCCTACAAATCCGCCACTTCACGGGCAGGTTATGGGGGCCTCCTAGGCACGATATTTGAAGGAATTTGTTGTTTTTATTTTTAACCCTTATTTTATGGAAAACTCACTGTTCCTTTAACCCATTCACTGCTGAGGCATTTCACCACTGTGTGCTGAGCTAATTTTTACCGCTTTCGCTCATCATGTTTAAACGCGATTTGAAGCCACATTTTATTATACGACCCAGACATATTATATATCATTCTTTCCGGCAGACTCGGCAGATTCATAATATATCATTTTTATATGTATACGTCATGTTCTGCCTGTATATTATAACAAAAAATTCAATAAAACTTGAATTTTTTAATCATCTGCAGCGTGTAAAGTGTTTTTTTTCACCTTTTATCACATGAACATTTGCGGTTATATTTTCTATGGGGTGCGCTTGTACAAAAATTAGAAATGGGGACTTATTAAATTTTTTTGGGAGAATTATGTGATTTTTAGCAAACGCACACCATACAAAAAATCATTAGTGCAGCATCATTGTTCACATAATTGAAATGTGAACAATATTGCTGCATTAATAAAAATAACACACAAAAAAAATACATGTTTTTTTTTTTCTACTTTATACCTGGTCATGTTGGGTATCATTCAAAAGGTCCATGACCCCCTAGCTGCCATGGTTCTGGAGATATCAGGGTTCAAATGAACCCCTATCTCCACCAGTCGATTCTGGGCAGCTAGGGGTTCCCCGGCTATCTGACGTCATCACGCTATGCGTGAGGACGTCAGGCAGTGAGGGGGGACCCGGGGGTGGAGCCGCCATCCAAGATGGCGGCCCCCACCGGAGCTAGGCCGAACTTTGGCGCCACAAGGCGCTGAAGTGCGACCCGGTGCCTAAGTGGTTAAAGCCAGGCACCGCTTAAAAGGGGAGACTCTCCCCTTTTAAGCAGTGCCTGGCTTTTTTTTGTGGGACCTCCCGATCGGGAGGGAGAGGGATCCGAACGGATTCCCCCCTCCCTTCCAGGCAATCTCCCGGCATTGCCGGGGGCAGGGCCGGCGCTAGCGTAAGGCGGCACAGGCGGCCGCCTTACTATCTGGCTTCCTGCCAGTTTGTGGGGGCAGAATTCCCCGGCGCCGAGCGCCACCATCTTGGTTGGCCGGGGAGACCCGGCGCAGCGCTAGGGACCGAACCATGACCAAGCTGCATCATGTCAGCGGCTGCTCGCCACCATGAGGAATGCCGGCAGAGCCTGGGGGGCCTGGCAGCAGGTGAGAGCTGGGGCAGATATATCCATATGTGAGCTGGGGGCAAATATCTCCATATCAGCTGGGGCAATATATACCCATGTAATCTGGGGGAAAATATATCCATGAGTTAGGGGGGCAAATATATCCACGAGTTGGGGGCAAATATATCCACATGTGATCTGTCGGCAAATATACCAGTATGAGCTGGTGGCAAATATTTCCATATGAGCTGGGGCAATATATACCCATGTAATCTGGGGGCAAATATATCCACATGTGATTTGGGGGCAAATATACCCATATGAGCTGGGGCAAATATACTTATATGAGCAACCCTAGTGTGTGTATATATATATATATATATGTGTATATATAGAGATTATCATGGCACC
The DNA here is from genome assembly GCA_009667805.1 of Leptobrachium leishanense. Lineage (NCBI taxonomy): Eukaryota > Metazoa > Chordata > Amphibia > Anura > Megophryidae > Leptobrachium > Leptobrachium leishanense. The sequence goes on along the minus strand of CM019065.1, from coordinate 257,087,168 downwards.
TCTATCCTGATTGGCTTGACATGACACGGATGGGGGGGGCACCAAAATGCACCTTCGCCTGACTAGATAAAATTGCTTGCACCGGCTCTGGCCGGGGTCGCCTGGAAATGACGTCATCACGCATGGCGCGATGACGTCATTTACGTCGGGAGGAGCTTGACTTCAGTGTCTGAGGATGCTGAAGTCAGAACGCCGTGGGACCCCAGACAGAGAGGTGAGTATCTCCGCCGGGGGTCCCACAAAGCTGATGATGTGTGGGACACGTCCTCCTCAGCATACAGCGGGAGTAACTGAGGACGTGTCCCACACGTCGTCAGCAGTGAAGGGGTTAAAAATATCTTTTTGTCCTTGTTTCCTGTCTCCCAGGGCACTAGCCCTGCAAAATTTGTAACGTGGGTTTCTGCAAGGCTGGAGGAACAATTACCCGCTCTCCCCATAGCAGGTAGGGATGAGCCGAACACCCCCGTGTTCGGTTCGCATTCGAACTCTAACAATTTCAAAAGTTCGAGTTCGAACACGAACCGAACTCAATGCAAGTCATTAGGACTTGAAAGTTCGAATTTTATAGTGCCCTCCAAGAGGGCATATATGCAAGATATTTGCCACAAAAGGTGTATGGGGGTCCGGGTAGTGCACTGCGGGACAGGAAACAAGGACAAAAAGTTTTTAAAAAGACATTTTTAAAGGAAGTTTTCCATTAAATAAGGGTTAAAAATAACAACAAAAAATTCCTTCAAATATCGTGCCTAGGAGGTCCCCATAACCTGCCCGTGAAGTGGTGGATTTTTCGGATGTATAGAAACATTTAAAAACAAAAACATGACATTACAAATGACGGTAAACGGTTTTCCTTTAATCTATTCATAAACAACTGCTTGGGACGGCAGTCTGTATGAAAAGAGGAGACATTTTAGGACACACAGAACAAGTTTAGTGATTTTTTTGGCTAAATTATGGTGAAACTTATGCAGGCTTTGGATGAAAGTAACAATAGGTGCTTTAAAATTGGTCCTTTAGTGTCGGCAACAGTGCCGTCACACCGTAACCCCTCTGTGGTATTGTGGAAGAGTGCAGGGTTCGACCCTGCGGTCCAATATTAAAATATGAATCTGGTACAGGCGTCGGTGCACCCAAATATTGTGCCTTTGGTGGCAGCAAGTGCCTTCACACCGTAACCCCTTTGTGGTATTGTGGAAGAGTGCAGTGGTGGAGGTTTTGGGAATGCAGAAGAGATCCCCGATCTATTCTGTTACGTCAGCATCAGGGGATTGATAGCTGCTGATCCAGGACTGATTCATTTTTATAAATGTCAGCCGGTCTACAGAGGCGGTGGACAGACGCACTCTTTTGTCTGTGACAAAACCTCCAGCAGCACTGAACGTCCTTTCAGAAAGCACGCTGGATGAAGGGCAACCTAGTAGCTGCATAAATGTCAGGATCGGGTAACCCCGCTTGCAGATGATAAGCCAACAGACCCCGACTAACCGGTCCTTAGTAATGGCCGGGTTATGGTCAGTAATACTGAGAATGACGAACAAAAGAAAGTGGCGGAGTGCAAAGTAAAACAACCTGCAGAATGAAGTAACCCAGAGTGCTCTAGCTAGCCGGTCCTTAATAATGGCTGGGTTAAGCAGAGCAGACCAACAAAACCCACATAGGCAGGGGTTAAGGAAATAGTGGTCCGTTTATACTATGCCAAAATTCAGGGCACCAGAATACAGGGAAATCGAGACAAGCCGGGATCGTATTAACCTGGAAATCAGTCAGATAGGAATGCAGCAGTAACAACAATGCACTAGGCGTAACTGGAACCACGCTAGGGCAACTTGCTAAGAGAAAGGAAGCCCTTTAAATGGAGCCACAGCACTTCCTATTGGTGCTCAGAGGAGACACCCTGCTCTGCTATAGGATCACTGGTAATGTGCTGCGATTGGTTGTCCTTCCTGCATGCTGCGTCTGATTCGCGGGCAGCACCATTCTCTGTCCTGTAGTACACAGTACTCTGGAATAAGGCTTTCTGGATATCAGCTGCTGTGACGACCGCAACATTTCCCCGGACATGGGTTGAAGGCGCAACACTTCCCTGGACATGGGCTGAAGACGCAACCCTTCCCTGTACATGGGTCGAAGGTGCAACACTTCCCTGGACATGGGTCGAAGGTGCAACACTTCCCTGGACATGGGTTGAAGGCGCAACACTTCCCTGGACATGGGTCGAAGGCGCAACACTTCCCTGGACATGGGTCGAAGGCGCAACACTTCCCTGGACATGGGTTGAAGGCGCAACACTTCCCTGGACATGGGCCACCGTGACAATAGCATATTGGCTAAGTTCTGGCCAGTGATCCAATCTCAGCACCCAGTAAGCCAGTGGATCATCTGCTGGAAAGGTATCCAGGTCTGCCCTTGCCCCTAGGTAGTCCTGCACCATATGGTGAAGACACTGGCAATGGGTGCCTACATTTGACATCCCTGGACGTCGTGGACTAAAAAAATTGGAAAAGGCATCAGTTAAGCGGCCCCTTTCACCACTCTTCCTCTGATCAACCGCAGCCTCAGAAGCACCTGTGTCATCACTTGGTAACCTACCAGTGCCTGGAAAGGTGTTACACAAGTGTCGCTTTAGAGCACCCTCAAGTTTTTTCATCCTGTCCTCCCTCTGTGAGGGCAGGGTGAGCTCTGCAACTTTACCCTTGTATCGTGGAGCAAGAAGGCTTGCCAACCAGTAATGGTCCCTCTCCTTGATAGCACGAATCCTGGGGTCCTTTACCAAGCTTTGCAGGATAAGGGAGCCCATGCAGCGTAGGTTGGAGGTGGCATTAGCTTCCGTGTCTTCCTGGTCAATGAGGATGACCCCATCGTGCACTTCCTCCTCCCAGCCACGTACTAGTCCTTGAGTTTCTGGGCACACAAAACCCTCCCTTGAGGAATTCCCACCTTCAATGCCCCCACTACTTAAATAATCCTCCTCCTCCTCATCCTTCTCCTGTCTGATCTGAGGAGGACCCGCAGGAATGCTGTCTGCGGAAAGACTGGGGCCTTGAGAGCTAGGGAAGGCCTCCTCTTCCTCCTGCTGCTCTGCCTCTAGTGCCACATCTATAATTCCCCGCAGAGTGCACTGCAGCAGGAAAACTAAAGGAATTGTGTCACTGATGCATGCACTGTCCCTGCTCACCATCCTCATTGCCTCCTCAAATGGTGACAGTACAGTGCATGCATCCTTGATCATCAGCCACTGCAGGGGGGAAAAACCATGTTGACCTGAACCTGTCCTTGTGCCATACTCACACAGGTACTCGTTGATGGCCTTCTGCTGCTTGTGCAGACGCTGCAGCATTGCTAATGTCGAGTTCCACCTGGTGGGCATGTCGCAGATCAGACGGTTTGTGCGAAGGTGGAATTCGCTTTGAATTTCTGCCAGGCGAACACTTGCTGGGAATGACTGTCTGGAGTGGCTGCAGACTTTTCTGGCCTGGCTGAGAAGCTCTGCCAGCCCTGGGTACCTGGTTAGGAAATGCTGTACCACCAGATTTAGGACGTGTGCTAGGCATGGTACATGCGTCAACTTACCCTGGCGTAGGGCGGAGAGAAGGTTGCTGCCACTATCACAGACGACCATTCCCAGCTGAAGCTGGCGTGGTGTTAACCATCTCTGCACCTGCCCCTGCAGAGCTGACAGAATTTTTGGCCCGGTGTGGCTCCTGTCCCCTAAACAAATCCGCTCAAGCACAGTATGGCATCTTTTTGCTTGAGCCATTGCGTAGCCCCATCATGCGTCGGTTTAACTGCCACTTCGACAGAGAAGGAGGAGGAGGAAGAGGGAGAGGTGGTGGTGGAGCAGACAGACCTCATACAAGCAGCTTTCTGGAGGTGTGGTAGATGAACAAGCTCCAGCACAGAGCCCCGTCTTGGATCCCTCCCAGAGTTACCCAGTGTGCGGTGAAGGAAATGTAACGGCCCTGTCCATGCTTGCTGGACCACGTGTCTAAAGTCACGTGCATCTTGCTGCTGACTGCCTTTCCTAATGACTCCATAACATTGTCTTCCACGTGCTGGTATAGTGCTGGAATGGCCTTCCGTGAAAAGAAATGGCGTTTTGGAACATGCCACTGTGGTACAGCACATTCAGCAAATTCACGGAAGGAAGCAGAGTCCACCAGCTGGATAGGCAGCAGCTGTAATGCGAGTAATTTTGCTAAGCTGGCATTTAGACGCTGTGCTTGGGGATGGTTGGGACTATATTTTTTTCTTACGCTGCTGCAGCTGGATCAACGTAATCTGACTGCGTAAATCTTCAGCTGATGGGATGCTGTCACATTGTGAGGAAGGATCTGGTACATCCAGTAGTGTAGCTTCATCCCTGTCAGTGGAGGTTGGAGTCAATGACATGGCAGAACATATAGTGGGGGTAGAGACAGGGGAGGAGGACCTATGCAAAGTGTTGCGCCAACGGGATGCGTGGCAGGTGGTCATGTGTCACCTCAAGCACATGGTACCCAAGCGTCCGGTGTCTTTCCCACACTTGATCCTCATCTGACATAGATTACAAATAGCAACGGTGCGGTCTGCTTCACATTTCTTAAAGAACTCCCAGACTGCAGAGTTCCTGGATGTGTGCTTTGAGATAACAGCGCTCTGCACCTGAGCAGCTCTGACATCTGATGCCTTGGACTGGCTACGGTTGGTCATAGAGGACGTTGTGCCTCGTGTTTGTTGTGCCTCCTCCTCCTCACTTGACTCCTCTGTTCGATCAGGCACCCAGGTGGAGTCAGTGACCTCATCATTGTCATCACCCTCTATCTCCTCGTCACTCGAGCCAACTTGGCAGTATGCTGTAGCTGCCGGGGCAACATGAGTGCCAGTTATTTGTGTGTCACTGGCACCCCTTCCTCTAGGTTGATTATACTCCCTTCCTCAACCTCAGAGATTGAATCAGAGCACTGTAGTTGCTGCGCATCCTCAAGCAGCATGTCACTGTCATTGTAGTCAAACAATTCAGCTGACTCCTCCGTGTGTGATAGTGAGGCATACTGCAGGAGTAGCTGGGGACATGGAGGCTGCATTAGATGCTTTTGCAGCTAAGGTGGACTGTAAAGCACTACAAGCCTGGCTGGCAGGGGACTGGGGATGATGAGGATGGCCTGGTTAGCCAATCCACCAAATCCTCTGCATGTTGCTGATGCTGCTGAAGACGGCCAGCACCAGTTAGAAAGGACAAGTGTGCCCTGTCACGGACCTACTACGTGCGCTGCTGCGCAAAGACGCCGGGTTAAACCGCGCACTATCTATCTATTCTAGACCCAGATAATCACGCGCGCTTATCTACCCGTCCCGGCCCCACTGTCTCTCACAACAGGCCCGTAGAGCGCGATATACTGATCCCAGGATTGCAACGCAGTACAAGTCTTCTCCTGAAGCGCGTACTAACTACGTCTCTCACAATCCCGGAGCTCACTTTCTTGTTCTATTAGTAACGCTGCCACCAGTCCTCAGGGACACTACGCGCGTCGCAACAGGAGACGCAGGGCTTAGCAGCCGCACTATCCTAGACACGGACAGTGACTACAGATCCCACAATTCCCTGCCATTTCCTGACGACCGCAACACGCAATTTCTTATATATAACCGAGCTTAAAGCAAATAGCAATTCTCCCAATCTCTTAGTTAGCATGGATTTCATCAGCCAGAGTCAAAACTTAAATACTTTTTGTTTATTTATGATATTGAAAGAATCACAGTGCTTGGTTACATAAAAAATTATAACTAGAATAAATCAATTACTTACACACTACACAGCAAAATAAAAAGAAAAAGATTTAACCATAGAGCGTTACTTACGAAGAACCAGTGGCGGAAGTACCAGGGTCGCAGCGGTCGCAGTTGCGACCGGGCCCTGGCATTCCGCCACTGGAGGGGGGCCCGGCGCCACCCGCCAGATTCCGGCAATCAGCGCCGGAATCTGGGAGCCACGCGCTGGCCGTCCCTCTCCCTGCGAGCGGCCACTGACATGCAGCTTGGCCGCTCACGTGGGATAGGAACCACCTGACCAGCGCACGAGATCCTCTCGCGAGACCTCTGCGCTGATCAGGTGGTTTCCGGTGAGCGGCCAAGACGCATGTTTCCAGCGGCCGCTCGCCAAGGCGAAGAACAATGCCGGTGGAGCCTGTCCTGGGGCCAGCAGAGGTAAGAGCTGGGGGCCCTTATACCCATGAGCTGGGGGCCCTTATACCCATGAGCTGGGGGGCCCTTATACCCATGAGCTGGGGGGCATATCCATGAGCTGGGGGGCATACCCATGTGAGAGCTGGGGGGCATATCCATGAGCTGGGGGGCATACCCATGTGAGAGCTGGGGGTGCATATCCATGAGCTGGGGGGCATATCCATGAGCTGGGGGGCATACCCATGTGAGAGCTGGGGGTGTATATCCATGAGCTGGGGGGCATATCCATGAGCTGGGGGGCATACCCATGTGAGAGCTGGGGGTGCATATCCATGAGCTGGGGGTGCATATCCATGAGCTGGGGGGCATATCCATGAGCTGGGGGGCATACCCATGTGAGATCTGGGGGGCATACCCATGTGAGAGCTGGGGGGCATACCCATGTGAGAGCTGGGGGGCATATCCATGAGAGAGCTGGGGGCATATCCATGAGCTGGGGGGCATAACCATGTGTGAGCTGGGGGGCATAACCATGTGTGAGCTGGGGGGGCAAATCCATAATCTGGGGGGCAATATCTATGTGTGAGCTGGGGCATATCCATGAGCTGGGGCAAATCCATGTGTGAGCTGGGGCAAATCCATGTGTGAGCTGGGGCAATATCCATGTGTGAGCTGGGGCAAATCCATGAGCTGGGGCAGTATGAATATATATATATCGGGGGGATATACATGTGAGCTGGGGGCATTTTTATATGGTCCGTTCTTATTGGAAAGCGTCACATGACATTAAAGAAAAGTATCGGTACTCGGTATCGGTGAGTACTTTTTAAAAGTATCGATACTCGTACTCGGTCTTAAAAAAGTGGTATCGGTGCATCCCTAGGCAATACTATCTTTGTTTTATTTTGCAGTGAAAAATAAGTAAAAATACATCGATTTTTTTGGGGGGGGGCCCTTCGTGGATTCTTGCACCGGGGCCCTCAGGTTTCTAGTTACGCCACTGCGAAGAACTATTCCTTACGCTAGCAGCCATGGCCTCCTGGAGTCTGGAGATGTAGCATGGACAGATCAGTCCTCTTTAGAAGGTACCCCAAGTGATCAGCCCTAGCACATGGCCAGTTTCCGAATTTATACACTTCCTGATCTTTCCAGCCCCCACCCACAATTGGCCCAGTGTCCTGGACTCCATTTCCCAGAGTGCCATTCTCGCTTATGCTCAGTAAGCTTGTCAACTAATCTTTAATTGCCCAAATGTGTCTATCTCTGCCCCAGACCCCCCTTAGAGATCAAGGATGTGCTTCCTGTCTTTGAAAATTGGGTCTAACATCTTGGTGCCGGGCTGGTTTCCAAGGGGTGATTTTCTATGTCAGTGTACAAAAGAAATTCCCTTTTTACAGCTACGTGTTATATCCTCCCCCAGGGGAGAAAGCAAACCATGTTAATTACATTTCAGCTGTGAACACAGGGATACACTTACCAAATGGCCAGACACAAATATGAATATACTCTATATGGAGGAGATATGTATGAACCGGCAGATAGACACATATATACAGGCAGACCCTTATATAGATAGAAATACAGATCTAATCTGCCACATGCCCCTGCAGAGGATGCACCACGTCCACGACGACCAGGGGCACAGCCTCCCAACACAGAGGCTGCTTGCCCTCTTATCTGTGTCTGGGAGCGTCTGCCTGTCCTTTTTGGTCTTTCTGACATGGTGAGTGATATATAGATTAAAGATATACAGAACTCTGATTCAACTCTGGTATAAAGATTAAAGATTTCCAGAACTCTGGTATAACTCAGTGAAACACCCTGATAGCTGGCAGCCAGTGACAAGACACAGATTAAAATTCCCAGAAACCTCCTATAAATCTGTGAGACCCGCTGATGGGTGGCAGTGACAAGACACAAATTAAAATTCCCAGGAACCTCCTATAAATCAGTGGGCCCCCCTGATGGGTGGCAGTGACAAGACACAGATTACAATTCACAGAAATCTGCTAGAAGTATGTGGGACCCCCTGATAGCTGGCAGTGAGAAGACACAGATTACAATTCCCAGAAACCTCCTATAAATCAGTGAGACCCCCTGATTGGTTGGCAGTGAGAACACAAAGATTACAACATTTCCCAGATATTTTGTAGAAATGAGACCCCCAAAATAGTTGGTGGCAGGGAGAACACACAGATTACAACAATTCCCAGATATTTAGTAGAAGTGAGATTAGAAGTGAGACCCCCCCCAATAGCTGGTGGCAGTGAGAACACACACTAACACAACAATCTCCTCTCAAAAAACACGTGCTGGGGCTGCAAGGGACGTCTTATATAGTGTGCTGCGGGATTTAGCTCTGTGAGCCCATGATTGGGCAACATTTGCCCAATCAGGACTCTGAGCCGTGATTGGCATAGTCTTGCACCTAAACTGTGGTTAGGTGCAGGCTGTAGCCAATTACAAGCTTCAGGCCAGTGGAAAAAGTGCATTGTGGTCCATTGTGGTGCATTGTGGGCGAACATGCGGTGAACACGCGGAAATGTTCGTAGTTTGCGAACATCCGAACGGGCGATGTTCGAATCGAACTCCGAACATATCGAACCAAACAGCTCATCCCTAATAGCAGGCATCCCTCTCTGACTGACAGCTCAAGATTCCTGGAGTGAAAAGGTCGGAGACGTGGAGAGATTTCAAATGGCCAACCATGTTGTACATAAGACAAGACTTCTTGAAGATCAGCATCCTTACTGGTCTCTTGGGCTAATTCAACAGCAGTAAGTGTTTTGCTAAAAAGTAAATGGAAGTTGGTGAATCCCGAACATAATTGGTGGAGAGTGGAAGAGTAAGGCGTGAAAACGCATCTGCATTTGTATGTTTATCATGGGGCCGGTATCGGATTTCATACTGATAAGCCCACAGCAGTAATGCATAACTTTGAAGACGAACGGTGGTGGTCTGAGACATACTCTTTGTAGGATTGAATATTGCCAAAAGCGGCTTATAATCGGTCAACAGCGTAAAAGAACGGCCATAAATATAAAAGTGAAACTTCTTCAGTGCCCAGATTATTGCTAAAATCTCCTTGTCAATTTGTGAATAATTGCTCTCAGCTGGGGTGAGAGAGCAAGAAGCAAAAGTTATAGGTCGATCTGTACCATTAGGCATGGAATGGGATAGCACAGCCCCCAGCCTATAAGGAGAAGCATCACAGGCGACACTCAGCGGTTTAGACAAATCATAGTGAACCAAGACTCTGGAGCTGCGTATTAGTTCCTTTGAAGCTTTAAAAGCATCCGAGCAGGGGTCTGTCCATTTCCATTTTTGTTGTTTTTCCAAAAGCCTATGCAGCAGAAACAAGGTATGGGCTAAATTGGGCAAAAAATTATTGTAGTAGCTCAACAGTCCTAAATAAGAGCGCAGCTGAGTTACATTCCATGGTATGAGCGCCTCTACCAATGCTTTCACTTTCTCATCAGTGGTGTGAAGTCCAGTTTTATCAATGACGTGACCAGAAAATTCCAGGTGATCTTTCAAGAACTCACATGTGTTTATATTAACTTTGAGTTAAATTATCCATTAGTATCTGGAGCAAGTCTTGTACATTCTGCCGGTGTTCCCTCTCCATTAGGCCAGTGATCAGCATGTCATCCAGCAGACGTTGTGTCCCAGGAACTCCAGCAAGCAATTCATCCATTGTACGCTGCCAAATTGCTGGTGCTGGTGCTATCCCAAATACCATTCTGTTATATTGGAGCAGCCCCTTATGATTATTGATCGTGAGGTAAGGCCTGGATTCTGGATGCACTGGTAACTGCAGGTACGCATGTTTGAGATCCAGCTTGGTGAACTGCTGTCACCCTGCTAAAGTCGCAAACATATCCTCAATCTTTGTCTAGTGGATAATCTAAGTGGATATTTGTCTACAGCAAGTTTAGAATTAACGGCCATAAGAAAATCCCCACATATTCGAATGTCTCCATTCTTTTTACGCACAGGCACAATCAGTTAGGCCTATTCACTGCAGCGCACTCTGGAAATGATCCCAAGGCTCTCCAGACACATCAATTATGCCTCAACCCCAGCTTTCAGTACAAAAGGTACAGTTCGTGCTTTAAAAAATTTTGGAACAGCATTTTCTCTCATATTTAGGGACATCTGCCATCCCTTAATAGTACCCAAACTATCATCAAAAACCGTGGCAAACTTCCTCCGCAAGTCCTGTATCCAAGCTGAAACTGCAGGTAATGTCTGTAAGGCGTGGCAAGCATTATACTATGTCTGGCATTCCCAACTTATGAATCCATTCTCTTCCAAATAGTGGAGGACCCCCAGACTTCATAATATATAACGTCAGCTTTTCGAGTGTCCATTTAACTGAACTCTGACATGTACACTGTCCAGAGGGGTGAATACTTCCTTTGAATAAGTCTGTAGACGAACAGCTGTCTTAATCACTGGAACATTTACTTTTAATCTCCGCCAGTCTTGCTCAGTAATCACAGAAACAGCCGCCCACGTGTCCAGGTCCATGGTCAAATATTTCCCTTCAATCTTCACGGGAACAGGAATTGCTGAACAACCTGAATCCATCTTATAAAGTTTTACTGTTTGAATGGGAATGTGGCCGCCTGAGTCATCCGATGAGTCTTGGAGCTGGATTTGATATGCTCTCTTCTGAAGCAATTTATTTGGCTTTCCTTCATGCATCTTCCCATTCTTACAGACCCTTTGAATATGCCCTTAATTTCCACAGGAATAACAAACTGCATTGCGGAAACGGCATGAGTGAGATTCATGTGAAGTCCCCCCACATCGATAACATCCATTTCGGGGCTCTCCATGCACCTTCCTTTGACGTAAGGAATTGTACTGTTTATCCCGCTTGTACAGCTCCCTGGTATCTGCATGGAATATTTCCACCTCTTGTTCAGTCTTTTGTTTCCTATGCAAAGCATCAGCTTCTTTGGTAATGTGTTCTATGATGCTAGCAATATCTGTAGCTCTGTGTAAGGTCAGCTCTTTCTCGGTAAGAAATCTCTTAATCATAGCTTCACACTGTAACCCCATCACAAACTGGTCTCTGAGGGCTGTGACTAAATACTCCCCAAACTGACAGGTACACGCTAACTTCCTGAGAGCTGGGCAAAAGGAGGAGATGCTTTCTCCAGGCTCCTGATGTCTTTTATAAAACTTCCATCTTTCAGCGATTTCGATTGGCTGTGGCTGATAGTGGGCACGCAGTAAAGCAACTAACACAGCTAACGGCTTGCTTGCAGGTTTCTTTGGATATAGGAGATCTCTGAGTGTGTCGTACACCTTTGCTCCAAACGCTGTGAGGAACACGGCTACCTGTTTCGACTCCAAAACGCCATTAACAGAGAGATACTGTTCAAACCGGCTGGGTGGATTAGAGGTAACATCACTGCTCTGCGGGGAGAGCCTGTGGAGACACAGGTTTCGATCCCAGCAAGAGCACCTCTCCAGTAAGTGTCCTTGTGCAAGACACCTAACAGTACATACTCACCACCCAGGACATACTTGAAAACAAGAGAAATCTCAATGAATCCTTCCTGGTAAAATCCTTTCTCAAAAAAACTAAAAACTTTCCACCCAAGAGATCCAAGTGTCAGTGTCTGGATTAAAATCATGCAGATTGCCAATCAGCGCCATCATGCAGATCCAACAGCCTCGTCGCCACTGTAGTGTTCTGGATACAACAAGACGTCTTGGGTTTTCATTAATAGGTTTATTAACAACTAAGCATACAGGTTCTCAATAACTGCAACTGGCTGCATCTCTAGTCAGCCCTCAGCTGGGAGACAAAATGGATGACCAACTGTCAACAGCCAACCGCCAAAAGAAACACCCAACTTCCCCCCCATTGGCAGCCAGCACAACTACACCACAATAACACACTGGGCCAGAATACAATCCTGGTGCTAATGTTAACTCTCACCTGCGTGAGCCCCGGTGGCTACCGCATATTACAATCCAAACACTAACGGGTTAAGTAACCCGTTAGCGTTTGGTACCCTGTGCTTTTCAGCGCAAGGTTACTGTACTTTGCGCTCCCTATACTTAACATGTGGAGCGCAAAATGTTAATCAGCGTTAGGATTACAAAGTCCTAACGCTGATTAACGTCCAGCTGTGGTTAGCAAAAAGTTAACCACAGCCTGGACTTGGTGCTAACGGATAGTCAGATACTCACCTCCTATCCTGGGGCGAGGACCACAGCTCTGTCTACCTCCTCTGTCGCCAGGAATCGACGAAGAGACTGGGGGAAAAAGTCCCCCAGTCTCTCCCTGCATATCACTTCGCTGACCTGCCGGATCTCGCGAGGCGAGATCTGGCAGGTCATGTGTGATATGGATACTGCAAGAACATCACAGGAATGGCCACGGTCCAGTGATGAGAGATAGCTGCTTTGTCACCAGACCCAGTGACCAATACAGGAAACAACTCGAGTGAGAATAGAAGAAGACCAGGACACAAGTGCTGTCTTGGGTGGTTTCTTTACTCTGGAGCAAAATTTCATACATTCAGTAGTTTTGTCAAACATATGGAGCGTCACAAATTCATGGATTACAAACCAATACGTCAGCAATATAGAAACATGTTTTTTTCTACTTTGGGCAGTACCTAGACTTACACAAACATTTCCTGTCCTTGCCTAGTAGGCACGCCTAAATTGACGTCACAGCTATATCCTATTCTAGGAATAGGAATGTTCCAGAGGATGCATTTAACAATTGACCATGTGTATCCCTCCCTTCCTCTCGGCTGGTCAGCCTCTCTTAGTCTCTAGAGGAAATGGAATTGAATAGAACATTAGCACTCCTTGATAAAAACAGGAAGCCAAGAGAAAGACCATACTCAGCATTACCTCATAAACAGATTAGGCATTTGCTGAGCAGTCAATCTGGCCCTATATATTTATATAGCTATCAAATATTACTAGAGTAGAAATATGTATTCAGTGAATTAGCTACCATATTTCAATTCCTTTCAATGTGACCGGCAGAGGGAAACTCAATCAAGTGGATGCTCGCGGCAGCATAGCGCCCGCTAACGATGCAGGCAGCTTTTTAGGCCCGTGTCAGACGAACCCAGTGATCACGTCCGTGTTGACGCACATTTTAACGTCCGTCGTAGCATAAAATTATAATCAATAGAGACCCACACACGAAGTACGTCCACACAGAAGTGCGGACGCACAACGCACGTGGCACCGGATGCAATTTAGGCAAGAACGTCAAACTGCTAGGACGGACGCACAGAGTGCGCCACGTCCAGGTAGCTTTGTGTGTGAGTGATGGAATGTAGTCAGACGGACTGCATTTTTGACATCCAGCATTTTTGATGGACAAAATGTTTTTTCACATCATGTATAAATTTTTTTCATTTTACATATTAATTTTATTTCTTATCTACATCAGTAAAAAAAAATGTCAGTCCAAAAAAAATGGACCTTGTGGTGTCTACAGTATCATCAGTCAGAAAGTACGTCAGTTGTGCATGGACGCACAGTGTGCTCAGAATGCGTTCGTCTGCCATTAGCCTTTAGCGCCTGCATTGTAATCTCATGTTAAAGCGGGCGCAGTTTTTCTCCCTAGTGCCCTCGTTTTAACGTGAGGATTGTAATGTGGCCCACTGTGTAGGAAATTCCTACAAAGTGTGTGTTATACAGAGAGCTGCTGCGTATAAAGCTTCCTACACAGTGTGTGTTATACAGAGACGTGCTGGATAGACTAACACCCTTCACATGCTTGGTTCTTAGGTAGAAGGGTAGAAATATTTATTGATTTTAGGGCTAGTGTGGCTCAGGATACCGAGTGGATAATTGTTCCCAGTGCTTTTTTCTGGAAAAATGGGTGGGGGTACTTTCACGCCCAGGGAAAAACTGATTATTATGACTATTTCTTGTCGTAATCAACAATAGTTGTAAAAAAAATGCAAACTTAATTGTAAGGGAGCGCAAGGATGGATCTCAATAGGAATTCATTCACAGTTGGTATCACAATTTCTTGATTAGTCAGTGTGTGATCACTATAAGAAAAAGAATCGACTAATTGCGCAATATTGTTATACACATAAGTCAAGTGGTATATGCTTAAAACGAATTTATGAGCCTCCCGATAAGTGGCTCAGTATATAGGCTTTGGACCACTTTAGGATGGTCCCACCTTTTCACAGGATTCCCAGTAAATGGATGTAATCAATATCCGCGAGATTAATAAAAAAGGGGTTTATTACAAATAAAAATATATAAAGGTATAAAATAATAAGCTTCCAATTCCGAAACGTGTTTCGCTTGCTCGAACTGCAAGCTTCATCAGTCGGGTAGCCTTCATTATGTGGAATTTCCATATTTAAGGTGGCGATGGGCCAATCGGAGCTGCAACCTCCGCGTGCGTGTCACTCACCAATCTGCGGCTCACTCACTCGCGGGCGATGATTAATGACGTATTTCCTTTTCCGTTTTCCCAAGGCGATCGTAATTCTTATATCCTGATTCCATTTGCGCATGCGTCAGTCCACATTTCGACAACAGAAAAAGATATGCATACACCTCCGATCTTATAACCGCCCACAATGCCCCAAAACATAACAGATACAACTATCTTATTCAGGAGATCATTTATCTGTAATAGAGAGAGCTATTAGACATCATGGTCAATTATATATTAACAGATATAATCAATCAAAGCATATTACCAAATTTGACCTCCAATTTTAATTTACTCTCAGTTGGTGTTATTCATAATCTGCTTAAGGGAAAAAAAAATCTAAGTAAAATAAATAAACAAATGAAAAATAAAAATAAAATAAAATAAAAAATAATAATAAAATAAAAACAGATATAAATTTAAAAATAAATGTAAAAATAAAAATAAATAAAATTATGGTAAATTACTTACAGAGAGATATTAAATTTCTTATATGACTCTAACTAGGAATCTTATCTTAAAAAATGGCAGACCTCAAAGTCCGCGTTCAGCCCATTGGGGACTAGGGTATCGAGGTGATAGATCCACCGCATCTCGTTCTTTATGAGTTTTTCACTCATATCTACTCCCCTCCAATCACGTCTCACCTTTTCTATACCTATAAATTGCGTGTTGCTCGGATTACACCCATGCTGATCTTTAAAATGAGATGAGACACTGTGTTTGTCGTATCCCCTAGCTATGTTGCAGAGATGTTCATTGATTCTGATATAGAGTGATCGGGATGTTTGTCCCACATATTTTTTCCCGCATGGGCATTGTAGTAAATAAACAACATTCTTAGTATGACATGTTATTAGATCCTTTATTTTATAATTGAGTCCCCTGGTTCCTGCATCAAACTTCCTTATTATTATTTTTTTATTTCCAGTTTTTCGACACGAGATGCACTGGCCACAACCATAGAACCCCGGAGTCAGGCCGAAAGGGTGTTTTAATAATCTTTAATGTGATTTCTAACTAAATTGTTACTGAGATTTTTTCCCCCTCTAAATATTATTCACGGTTTCTCCGGTAAAATACTATTAAGAATGGTATCATTGGTCAAGATTGACCAATACTTTTCTATGGATCTCTTTATAGTTTATTTACCTACAAGGTGTAAAGCCTGCCCAGAGGGCAGTCTATTGTGGATATACTGCCCCAGCTCATGGATATATGCCCCAGCACATGGATACTGCCCCAGCTCGTGGATACTGCCCCAGCACGTGGATACTGCCCCAGCACGTGGATACTGCCCCAGCTCGTGGATATTGCCCCAGCTCGTGGATATTGCCCCAGCACGTGGATACTGCCCCAGCTCGTGGATATTGCCCCAGCTCGTGGATACTGCCCCAGCTCGTGGATATTGCCCCAGCTCGTGGATACTGCCCCAGCTCATGGATATTGCCCCAGCTCGTGGATACTGCCCCAGCTTGTGGATATTGCCGAAGCTTGTGGATACTGCCCCAGCTCGTGGATATTGCCCCAGCTCCTGGATATTGCCCCAGCTCCTGGATACTGTCCCAGCTCATGGATACTGCCCCCCAGCTCATGGATATTGCCCCCAGCTCATTGATACTGCCCCCCAGCTCATGGATATTGCCCCCAGCTCCTGGATACTGCCCCCCAGCTCATGGATATTGGCCCCCAGCACGTGGATATTGCACCCAGCTCATGGATACTGCCCCCCAGCTCGTGGATACTGCCCCCAGCTCGTGGATACTGCCCCCAGCTCGTGGATATTGCCCCCAGCTCCTGGATATTGCCCCCCAGCTCGTGGATATTGCCCCCAGCTCGTGGATATTGCCCCCAGCTCGTGGATATTGCCCCCCCAAGCTCTCATGGATATGCCCCAGCTCAGACCAGACATGGGGCGGCTGTTCGAATGCTCTATCGGCATTCGGACAGCCGCCCCATGAGCTCCGGCATACTTACCTTTGCGAGCGGCACCGGGGAAGTGAAAGTTTCCCCGCTTCCGCTCGTTGAAGGACCCAAGCCGCGGTCACGTGGGACTCCCACGTGACCGGGGCTTGGGTCCTTCAAAGAGCGGAAGCGAGGGAAGTTTCCCTTCGCCGCTCAGGGGTTGGATGCGTGCGGCAGCCTGGTAGAGGCTGCGAGCGCAGCCTCTACCCGGCTGCCGCTCGCATCCAACCCCCGAGCGGCGGAGGGACCTTTCCCTTTGCCGCTCGGGGGTTGGATGCACGCGGCAGCCGGGTAGAGGCGCTGGTTGCACGCGCATGCGCAGAGTAAGGCTTGGCGACGGACACGCCAAGCCTTACTCAGTTATAGTATAGATATTAAAATCCATAATGAAAGGAACACTTTCAAGTTCTTCTATCTTTCTTGGCTTATATTGTAATAGTGTGTCCCTACTTATTCCTAGGATCTCTTGTTTCATCTTATCCAAGAATTGTTTCTCATAGCCTTTTTCTTTAACCTCCCTTGCGGTATTCCCGAGTGTGACTCGGGGTTAAATTTCGCTACCGCGAACGGTAACCCCGAGCCACACTCCGGCTGGATGTATACTCACCTGCTCCTGGCCCCCTCGCTGTCCCTGCAGTGTGATCGCGGCGAGCTGCTTCCTGGAAGGCTCCCTGCGAGTCACATGTGCAGGGGGCGGGGCTAGCATAAAAGGAATCTTTTTTACAGTTTTCATTTTGGTTTATACAGTGTATTGTTTTTGAACGGCCACTAGGTGGCAGTACAGGATGAGATATAGACCATACATCTTCTCACCCTTGCTTGCAGACAGATTTCAGTGTTTTTTGTTGTATTTTATTGAATATCATTTATTTGCATTATTTAGGATAATTATTTTTGGGATAATAAATTATTATTTCGTGTTTCAAACTTTATCGGCCTCAGTGTATTTGCTATTTATTTTTTATTTATTTATTAATTTATTTATAAAAGGATTTTACCAGTAAGAACTCTTGATTGCACGGATTTCAGTGCGTGATTCCTAATTATTACAGGCTAACTATGTACAAAAACACGTTTCCTTTAAAAAAAATTGAGGCGCTTTTAGATGCAAAATTTTGAAAAAATTAGACCGCCAGAGAGGTTAAAGTCATCCAATAGTTTATTTGCTTGAGCCAAATATTGTTCTACTTCGGTGCAATTCCTACATATCCTCAGAAGCTGTCCTTTTGGGACGGCTCTAAGCCAGGGAGGGTAATGGCCACTGTTGGTATGAATGTAGCCATTAACCTGAACAGGTTTAAAGAAAGATTTAGTCTTGACCTTACCGTCCTCAATATATATACTGAGGTCGAGAAAGTCCACCTGAGTATTACTCACATGGGAATCTAGTTTTATTCCTAGTTCGTTGGGATTTAAATGCTCCAAAAATTGGTTCAACTCCTCCCGATCACTCCTCCAAATAATTAGTATGTCATCTATGTACCTCCTATAGAGGACGAGGTTAGGCCTTCAGCCATTCCCAGCCCATACCACACTGGATTCCCAGTGGGCCATGAACAGATTGGCATAGCTGGGGGCGAACCTCGTCCCCATAGTGGTCCCATTGCATTGGAGATAATACTCGTCCCCATACCAAAAATAATTGTTCCTAAGAATTAGATCAATACCTTCAATTATATACTGTATCTGCTCTATCTCAAAGTTTCCCGATTCTATTAGGAAATGTTGCGCCGCATCACATCCAGCTTTGTGCGGTATTATTGTGTAGAGTGAATTTACACCTTCGGACCTCTCTCCCTCCCGATCGCCGGAATGCAGGGGGTTAATCCAGGCACCATTTGGAAGGGCACAGCCTGCCCTTCCTAACGGTACCTGGAATTAACCCCATGGGGGCTGGATCACGAATCGGCGCCGAAAAACGCCGGTTCATGATCCTTTCCCGGAGCTAGCCGACATCTTGGATGTCGACCAAGCTTCCGGGAATGCCCCCTGAGGACTGGCGTCATCGTACATAGCACGATGACGCCAGTCCTGGAGTTAACCCCTAACTGCCACCAATGGTGGAGATAGGGGGTTCCAATGAACCCCCTATCTCCCGATCCGTGGCAGTTAGGGGTTAATGTTTGATATTGTTGGATCGGCCAGAGCATGGCCGTTCCAACAATATCAAACATGACTATGAAAAAAGTTTGTAAAAAAAAATAAAAAATAAAAATAAAAAAATATTAAAAAAAATATATAAAAAAAATAAACAAGGTTTTTTTCTTTTTTTTGGTTCGTTAATGCAGCAATATTGTTCCCATTTCAATTATAATGTGAACAATGATGCTGCACTAACAATTTTTGTTTGCGGTGCGATTGTTAAAAATCGCATAATTTTCCCCAAAAAAAAATGTAACGAGACCCCATCTCTAATTTTTTTAACAAGCGCACCCCATACAAAATATAACCGGAATTGCTTGCATGTTAAAATGTGAAAAAAAACACTTTACACGTTGTAAATTATTGAAAATTCATATTTTATTGCATTTTTTGTTATAATATACAGACAGGTCATGACGTATACATATAATAATGACATATTATGAATCTGCCGAGTCTGACGGAAAGAACGATATATAATATGTCTGAGTCATATACTAAAATAAGCCTTCAAAACACGATTAAACATGATGAGCAAAACCGGTAAAAATGACCTCAGCACAGATGTGTGAAAAGCCTCAGCAGCGAAAGGGTTAAGCAGATTACGAATAACACCAACTGAGAGTAAATTAAAATTGGAGGTCAAATTTGGTAATATGCTTTGATTGATTATATCTGTTAATATATAATTGACCATGATGTCTAATAGCTCTCTCTATTACAGATACATGATCTCCTGAATAAGATAGTTGTATCTGTTATGTTTTGGGGCATTGTGGGCGGTTATAAGATCGGAGGTGTATGCATATCTTTTTCTGTTGTCGAAATGTGGACTAACGCATGCGCAAATGGAATCAGGATATAAGAATTACAATCGCCTTGGGAAAACGGAAAAGGAAATACGTCATTAATCATCGCCCGCGAGTGAGTGAGCCGCAGATCGGCGAGTGACACGCACGCGGAGGTTGCAGCTCTGATTGGCCCATCGCCACCTTAAATATGGATAGTCCACATAATGAAGGCTACCCGACTGATGAAGCTTGCAGTTCTAGCAAGCGAAACGCGTTTCGGAATTGGAAGTGTAGCTCTCACTCCCGGAGGAGCCGCTGAAATTGAACCTCGGGTCATTCTCCCCGCACTAGGGAATAAATATACTCCAGCACCGTTGTGGATTTTATAAATTATATAGTTTACTAGAATAAATGGCATATAATGAATAACATGGTGTTCGTATATATATTTACAGTACTTCGAAATTCGAGAAACGCGCAGCGGAAAAGAAATACAATGCTTCGTAATTCGAGAAACGCGCAGCGGAAAAGAAATACAATGCTTCGTAATTCGAGAAACGCGCAGCGGAAAAGAAATAGGAAAAATATATCTTTAACCCCCTTTCTTGAGGTTGGGGAGGGAGTCCCGCACAGGTTATGTCCCAGAATGTAAGTGTGTGTGTGTGTTATGGTACCCGGGTACAATATTCATTCAACTGGCCAGTGAATTGCTTATGAGGTATCTTCGACTAGTCAAGTTGGGGCCCTGTGGGTTTTGGAAACAAACAGCAGCGTGCTTTTATTTTCACAACGGCCTGGAAGGCCTCTCACCCATCCGCCAGATACTTGATGCTCCACTCGACCCAGGACGTCTCTCCGCTCGATGTTGACTGGGGTTCTCTTGGTTACTGGATCCGCTGTTTGGCTTTCTGTAGCTGCCGCAAGAAATCCAGTTCACCGCCTGCTCTCCCTGTCTGATCGATCTGCGGGACTCCTAACTCGGGGTCCTCCAGCTTCCTCAATATCAGCGTGGGTAGTCCTGTGAATCTCTGGGTCTTCCTCTGGTAAGGCTGAATAACCCGGTCTTTAGCTCTGTCAGGCCCCAGCTGCGCTCCGGCCTAGTCACTGTCTCGTTCTGCTGCTCTGCGTCTTGCTCCTCTCCCTCCCTGGCGTGCTCTGCCAGCTCTCTCCAAGAGGCTCAGGATGTAAGCGTCTGTGTCCCACCCACTTCCTGTGTCCGCTCCCAAAGCATGCCGGGAAATGTAGTCCCAATGTTCAATGTCTCTCATCGCGCTTGTCACCCTCCGGTGGCCAAAAATAGGTACTGCCACAACATGGAATTAAACCCAGCGCTACACTCTCCCCCTCCTAGAACTCTTGGGTCTCTCCAAGGAGGTACAACAGTTGCATAAACATTTCAACACAGTTTAGGTAACATATACAGGCTCAGCAGCAAGCATACAGTGGGTTAGATACACTTCCTCAAGTTGACTCATGCTTTGGGCTACCTCAGCTAACATAGCAGACACTTCGGGTAACCTTCGCACTGTGGTGACGGCCTCTTCAGTGCTATGTGGTGCTCAGTGGTGAGTCGTAGGTGAGTCGCTGGGGCGGTCGAACAGAGCGTTTTGGTTCTGGCTCCATCAGTTCCTCTTCAGGTGGAAGTACTATAGGCGCTGGTTCCGTTTTTCTTTCTACCACTGGAGCAGACATCTCTTCGGAGTAGGATCCTTCCAGTGAAGGCATAGAACTGTAGTCATAAGATTCGACTTCAGGAACTACAGGGATTGCAATAGTCTCAGGAACTTCTAACTGAAATTCAGGAGCTTCAGGCCTCAAATTACTTTCCCACCGTTCAGGAACCGCGATAACCTCTTCAGGCTCCGGTGAGCGCATCCAGTCCAGACAAAAACTCTCTTCCTCACTGTCCCTTTCGCTCTCTTCGACAGCCCAGGTCTGCTGAGACCGAGTAACGGGAGGCAAACGTGGAGCAGGCGGATTTGGCAGAGAAAGTTCGTCCCCAACTGGTATCCTCACAGCCTCTCTCAAAGGTAACAAATGATTCCGGTGCCAGTTCTTAAGAGGCCCAGCCTTTCCATCCGGCCGGATTTGATACACCGGCAGACCTGGCAGTTGCTTGCAGACAATGTAGACTTGAGAACTCCATCTATCCGCCAACTTTTGCCTCGCAGCAGCACCCAAGTTCTTCAACAAAACCCTATCACCGGGTTGTAGATCCTGTATCCGAACTTTCAAGTCATAGTTCCTTTTGTTCCTTTGCTCCGTTTCCTGAGGTCAAACGGGCCTGTTCAAACGCAGAGGCCAGATTTTTTCGAAGTCTATCCACGTAATTTCTATGGGAAGCTACCGACGTCTGGTCTAGAGATAACCCAAACGCCAAATCAACCGGCAGTCGAGCTTCTCTTCCGAACATAAGACGGTACGGTGAGTATCCAGTGGCGTCACTCTCCGTACTGTTATATGCATGCACCAGAGTAGCTATGTGACGACTCCAACTCTGCTTCTCTGTGTTTGACAATGTCCCCAGCATATTTAGCAGCGTGCGATTAAACCTTTCAGGCTGAGCATCACCTTGAGGGTGATATGGTGTAGTTTGGGTCTTTTGGATTCCCAACAGTTCCAACAATTGCCCAACAAGTCGGCTTTCAAAGTCTCTACCCTGATCAGAGTGTATTCTCCTTGGTGGGCCATAGTGAACAAAGAACTTCTCCATCAGAACCTTTGCTACTGTCGGAGTGCGTTGGTCTTTCGTGGAAAAAGGTTTGGGCGTAACGTGTGAAGTGATCAGTCACTATTAAAATATTCCCTTGCCCACTAGCATCCGGCTCTAAGCACAGGAAGTCAATGCACACCAAATCCATGGGTCCCTGACTCTGCAGATGGCTCATTGGAGCGGTTCGGGTCGGTAGGGTCTTCCTCTGAATACACCTCAGACATGAATGGCAATAACTTTCCACTTCAGCTCTCATGCAAGGCCAATAGAACCTGTCTCGCACCAGCTTAAAAGTCCTTTCAGCACCCAAATGTCCATGCTCATCATGTAGCGATCACAGCACACTCTCCCTATGTTTAGTGGGAAGGAATAACTGTTGGGTCTCTTCAGCATTGGTTGAGGGGCCCCTTTGGTAGACCACCCCATCCAACATCTTCAACCGTTCCCACTCTTTGTAGACCAATCTGGCTCCATCTGGGGAATTGGTCAGCAGAATTTCACGCTGGTTCGCAGTTAGGGCCTTTATGGTTAACGCAATTAACCCTTTCGCTGCTGAGGCTTTTCCCGCCCCTATGCTGAGGTCATTTTTACCTGTTTTGCGCATCATGTTTAAACGTGTTTTGAAGGCTTATTTTAGTATATGACCCAGACATATTATATATCGTTCTTTCTGTCAGACTCAGTAGATTCATAATATGTCATTATTATATGTATACGTTATGTCATGTCTGTATATTATAACAAAAAATGCAATAAAATATGTATTTTCAATAATTTACAATGTGTAAAGTGTTTTATTCCACATTTTAACATGCGAGCAATTGCGGTTATATTTTGTATGGGGTGCGCTTGTTAAAAAAATTAGAGATGGGGTCTCGTTACATTTTTTTTTGGGGAAAATGACACTATTTTTAACAAACGCACCGCATACAAAAATCGTTAGTGTAGCATCATTGTTCACATTATAATTGAAATGGGAACAATATTGCTGCATTAACAAACCAAAAAAAATAAAAAAAAAGTGTTTATTTTTTTTTTTATTTTTTTTTACATTTTTTTTTATTTATTTTTTTTTCATTTTTTTTTTTTTTACAAAATTTTTCACTTTCATGTTTGGTATCGCTGGAACGGCCATGCTCTGGCCGATCCAACCATACCAAAATTTAACCCCTAGCTGCCATGGATCGGGAGATAGGGAGTTCATTGGAACTCCCTATCTCCACAGTTGGTGGCAGTTAGGGGTTAAGTCTAGGAATGGCGTCATCGTGCTACGCACGATGACGCCAGTCCTCTGGGGGAGTTCCCGGAGGCTTGGCCGACATCCAAGATGTCGGCCAGCTCCGGGAAAGGATCACGAACCGGCGCTTTTCAGCGCCGATTCGCGATCCAGCTCCCCAGGGGTTAATGCCAGGCATCATTTGGAAGGGCAGGCTGTGCCCTTCCAAATGATGCCTGGGTTAACCCCCTGTGCGCCGCCGATCGGGAGGGAGAGAGGTCCGAAGGACCTCCCCCCCCTCCCTTTCAGGCGCCTCCTCCGCACATGCGGGGGGGGCGCCTGAATTAGGTGTCATCGCGCCCCTGCGATGACACCTAATTCTGGCGGCTGCTGGTCCGGATGCCGGGCTGACATCCAGGATGTCAGCCCGCACCGGAGGGGCCAGTGATCGGCCGGAACCCGGCCGAACGCTGACCCCGATGGGAGGACGCGCTCAGCGCGTCCTCCGCATACCAGCGGGACTGCTGAGGACGCGCTGAGCGCATCCTCAGCAGCGAAGTGGTTAAAGGGTCTCTGGCCTGATCAGCTTTCAGGTCCTGTTTTGAAAAGGTAGGTAGACTTTCATCCCTCAATTGCGTAGGGTTGCAGTAGAACTCGAACAGCCGCAGCCATGACTCCTATGGCCTCCGCTTCAATCCCTCCCTTGACTCGGCGCTCTGCTCCTTGACACAAAGCTTGGACCCCGTCGGGAGTTAACTGAGTCCATTCTGTAGCGTAGAGTCTTCTCGACAAAGCATCAGCATCTCGATTATTCACCCCAGGGCGATACTTCAGGCTGAACCGAAACCCTGACAGAGCGGCCAACCACCGATGTCCTGTTGCGTCCAGTTTCGCAGTAGTAAGGATGTAGGTAAGAGGATTGTTATCCGTCTTTATCACAAACTCGGCTCCATACAGATAGTCCTTTAGCTTGTCTACCACTGCCCACTTTAAGGCTAGGAACTCCAACTTGTGGGTAGGGTAGTTCTTCTCTGAAGGCGTAAGGCTCCGGCTCACGTACACTACAGGCCTCAGCAATCCACCATACTCTTGATACAGGACTCCTCCTAGACCTTCTCTGCTGGCATCCACATGTAACTCATACGGCTTGTGAGGGTCCGCGTAGGCCAAGACAGGAGCTCGAGTTAGACTCTCTTTCAGCTTCAAGAAAGCACCTTCACATTGACTAGTCCATTCTCCCTGTATGGACTCTCGAGCTTTCCTTGGTCCTGGAGCTGACGGGTTTCGGTCAGAGACCTTGCAGCCTTCTTCTGTGCTTTCCTTCTGTAGGAGTTTGTTCAGTGGTTGAGCTATTTTTGCGAATCCTCCTACAAATCTTCGATAATAGGAACAGAACCCCAAGAAAGATCTAAGTTCAGTGACGTTTCGGGGTCTAGGCCAAGAAGCTACGGCCTCCAACTTCCGAGGATCTGTCAAAACACCTTCTGCTGAGACCACATGTCCCAAATACGTAACAGACGGTAGACAGAATTGACATTTCTCCAGAGACAGTTTCAATCCCTCTTCATGGAGCCTCTTCAAGACCTTCTCCAAACGTTGCTCATGTTCTTCCAGAGTCTTCCCGAACACAATTATGTCATCCAGGTACACTAATACTTCGATCAGATTCATGTCCCCGACTGTCTTCTCCATTAACCGTTGGAACGTGGCTGGAGCCCCCGTAAGGCCTTGAGGCATTCTGTTGAATTCAAAGAACCCCAGTGGACAGATGAACGCAGTCTTCTCCTTGTCTTCCGGATGCATTGGTATCTGGTGATACCCACTTCGCAGGTCTAGTACACTAAACCATTTTGCTCCAGACAAACACTGTAAGGCATCTTCTATCCGAGGAGTAGCATATTGGTCTGGGATGGTTCTCCGATTCAGCGTGCGATAGTCTATGCATAGGCGGACAGAACCATTCTTCTTCCGGACCATCACTATTGGAGATGCGTATGGACTCCTGGACTCTTGGATCACCTTGGTTCTTTGCAGTTCATTCAGCTGTTCTCGCAGATCATCCAAGTCTCCCAGCGGAACTCGTCTTGACCTTTCACGAAACGGCTTGTCTTCTTGTAATCGAATGCGGTGCTCAGTACTTTTAGCTAGGCCTACGTCGAACTCATCTTTCGGGAACAATTCTCTCCACTTTAGAACTTGAGACTGAAGACGTTTCTTCCATTCAGGTGAAATGGGAGCGTCCTTGGGGTAGAATCTTTCATCTGGAATCTCTTTATCCACTCCCCCTCCTAAATCGGTAGGAGAGAGAGGCGTAGCAGACGCTACTTGCCCGATAGGCATTCGTGCTTTAAGGACTACTGGAGAATCAGACACATTGCACACGCTGACTGAGACTCTCCCTCATGTTCTTTTCAAAGCTTTAGTGGAGATTATTTCAGGAATTACTTCGACTCCGTCTTCACTCCCATGATTAAAATCGGTTTCCAGTACCACATAGGGACCTGGTTGCGATCCGTTCAACTTGACTGAAGCCCGGAAGCTCGCTACTTCTCCTGCTTGCAGAACCTTCTCTGTTCCTTCTAATCTCCATAGGCGCCCCACTTCGGCAGGTGCCTTCTGTTCTTCGACCATCCTCTGATAGACTGGACGTAACATTGGGTGTACTCCTTGAGTAGAACCTTCTTCCAATACGATAGGTGTCAGGAGACGTCGCACCAAATCAGTATTCGTCCCCACTATCCTGGAACTCCTGTTTGCCCCTGAAGGCCGAGGACACACAATGGCCAATGCATCACAACCTCCGGACTGTCCGATGACTTCAGATCCGATCTCCAACTTCACCTGTAGATACCCGTCATAAGGGAGTTTCTCAGTTCCAATACCCCAGATTTCCAGGTCCTTCAATTTCTGTAGAGGAAGGTGCTTCAAGTGTTTCTCGTAGAAGTCTCGGTAGATCAATGTCACTTGAGCCCCTGAATCCAACAGGGCTTTCATGTAGACTCCCTCCACTTGGATTGGCACAATAGGAGAAGGACCTATCAGCTGGTCAGAAAACTTGGTGGTGGCACCAGGACACTTAGACCCAGTTTGTTGTACCCTGGCCTTCTTCTTGGCCTGTGTAGGTTTTGGGTGTGCATTGCTTCCCCATGACGTAGGTCCGGATGCTAAGGGAATGACTCTTTCAATCCTGGCAGGCTCAGCAGTTGGCCAGACTTTGTGCCCTCTCGCCCTCTTAGTCCTGGCTTGATTTTTGGAGCGGGTTTCAACCTTCGGGCACCTAGGTTGCTCCTTCACTGGTGCCCTCTGGCATTTCCCGCCGGTGAGGTAGATAACAGTCCTTCTAAGGCTTTCAAAAACTCCTCTACTCTATTCCCTTCAGGCTTTCGGCCTTTGCATTGTGCGCGGAAGTGGCCCATTTCTCCACAACCGAAACATCTCTTCTTAGAAAGCGGAGACGCAGTCGCCTGCTGTGATTCGGTTGAAGGACCCTGGCTAGACGCCACAGCAACTCCGGTTGTCTGCATGCCTGTAAGGAACTTCTGCATCTCTGTCTGCATCTCTGTCACCTTCAACAATACTCGGCACAGTTCCGCGTGCGCCTATTGCAATTCAGCTTGAGCTTCTTGTACTTTCTTAACAGTTTTGTGCAACTCACCATGTTCAGAGAGGTTTAATTCTTTGACAGCCCTCTCTGTGGATTTAAAAGCGATCAGATGCTCTTGTTCATCCACGTCGGATCCGTAGGTATCCAACGAGTCGCTTTCAGGCTGCAAACAGTCGTTATGCCTCACAGGTTGTGCGTAAGCTCTTTCTCCTCGCCTGAAGGATTTTTCTTCCAGTAAAGCCTCCTCCTCTCTGACAGCTCGGATCAGTTCCAGGTACCTCAGTTCTTGATTACCTTCTCTGCTTCTCAGCTGCAGCATCACTGGATCTAGAGGTTGAGAGCCCCTCAGGATCTGTTTTATTCGGATCTTATCCACTTCAGCCGGTTCGGCCCCTTTCTTGAGGAGTATCTGGTGCAGAATCTTGTCTAGGCGCCTCATATATTCGGTCATTCTCTCACCTTTCCGCTGGTAGGTGTGTTCATACTGATATACGAGCTCTGCAGCCTTTTCCGTTCGCCCAAAAACTTCCTCCAGAACATTTAAATAATCTAAAGCAGTGCAGTCTTTCTTACTCAATTTTAGGTTTCTTACAGCTTCTGACGCAGGTCCCTTTAAGCTCTCGGTAATCCTTTGCTTTTTCTGGGCTTCAGGGACGTCCCACTCATCCAGAGCCTGCATCGCCTGTTCCACCCATTCTTCGAAGGTTTCTTCTCCCGCCGGAGTTGGTACGTTTCCTGTAAAATTTCTCAACAGTCGATAACCGAAGTTAGTGTGCGGAGGGCTTGTTCTCTGACACTTAGCCAGCAAATCTCCAATAGCCACTATAAATTCAGGCCCGATCATGGCCAACGGACTGGGCGCAGGAACACTTGCGGATTCGCCACGTGGCGCACTTGGCTGAATCAGTTGGACTTCCACCTCATCGGTCAGCTTCACGCTCGCGCCCTGAAAACACACTGGAACACCCTTTCTCCACTCAAAAAGAACATACGTGTGAGAGGTATCTGGATTCTCTTTAATGTCCAGGATTAACCCCCGATGATCTGGTGTCAGCGCGGCCACGGCCTGGCGAATCTGATCTTCGGCCCAAGTGTCTGCGGGAATATCCATGACTATACAAAATTTGAACTGACTACTGTGCTCCTCACACCATTCGGCAGCAGTGTCTGGATCCATATTTAACCCTTTAGATGCGGTTTTTCCAGAGACTGGATCCCGGAAACGAGCCCCCACGTGTAGCGCTCACTCCCGGAGGAGCCGCTGAAATTGAACCTCAGGTCAGTCTCCCCACACTAGGGAATAAATATACTCCAGCACCGTTGTGGATTTTATAAATTATATAGTTTACTAGAATAAATGGCATATAATGAATAACACGGTGTTCGTATATATATTTACAGTACTTCGTAATGCGGGAAACGCGCAGCGGAAAAGAAATACAATGCTTCGAAATTCGAGAAACGCGCAGCGGAAAAGAAATACAATGCTTCGTAATTCGAGAAACGCGCAGCGGAAAAGAAATACAATGCTTCGTAATTCGAGAAACGCGCAGCGGAAAAGAAATAGGAAAAATATATCTTTAACCCCCTTTCTTGAGGTTGGGGAGGGAGTCCCGCACAGGTTATGTCCCAGAATGTAAGTGTGTGTGTGTGTTATGGTACCCGGGTACAATATTCATTCAACTGGCCAGTGAATTGCTTATGAGGTATCTTCGACTTGGGGCCCTGTGGGTTTTGGAAACAAACAGCAGCGTGCTTTTATTTTCACAACGGCCTGGAAGGCCTCTCACCCATCCGCCAGATACTTGATGCTCCGCTCGACCCAGGACGTCTCTCAGCTCGATGTTGACTGGGGTTCTCTTGGTTACTGGATCCGCTGTCTGGCTTTCTGTAGCTGCCGCAAGATATCCAGTTCACCACCTGCTCTCCCTGTCCGATCGATCTGCGGGACTCCTAACTCGGGGTCCTCCAGCTTCCTCAATATCAGCGTGGGTAGTCCTGTGAATCTCTGGGTCTTCCTCTGGTAAGGCTGAATAACCCGGTCTTTTTTTTTTTTTTTTTGTTTAAACTTTATTTTATTGTTTTCAGAACCAAAATGCCACAAATGCAGTTAAATCACGAACAGGCGCTAGGCACAGCGCATCATAAAGTGGTATCACAGTTGACAGTAAAACACATAAAAATAAACATCACTTGAAATAAAAAATCCTATGAATCTCATAAGTTAGACATTTAGATCTATATTATAAAACATCCAAAAGCAAGGAAACAACAGGGGAGACGCATTATAATGTATATTGAAACTTGTGAGAACCAGGTTAGGTACCAAAACCACAGCAATTAGCACCAGAAAGTCAAAAATTATGCCAGTTAATCTCCGAGGGGAGGAAGGGGCAACCTCGGCACGGGATCCACGCCGGACGTAACCCGCCGCCCCATAGGGGGAGGAGGGGAACGTTTAAGGAGAAACTCGGACCACCAAAACCATGTCTTAAAATATTTTTGATACTGATTCTCCAATGAGTAGTGGAGTTCCTCTAAGGTACGGATGCGCTCCACCGCCTCAATCCACTCCTTCACAGTGGGAGCAGCAGTCTGTTTCCATTTCCGAGGGATAAGGGATTTGGCCGCGTTTAAAAGGTGCAACAATAAGGAGGTTTTGTAAGTGTTGACTGGGAGTGGGACCAGATGAAAAAGTATCAGGTGATATGAATTCCCCGACTTAAACCCCGTAATGTCAGCGATATGTGCTAATATCTCGGACCAATAAGTCGCGAGGACCGGACAGCTCCACCATAGGTGTAGATAGGTACCAGTGTCAGCGAGGCATCTCCAACATTGGGATGTAGATTGCGGAAACATACGATGTAAGCGTACTGGAGTCAGGTACCAACGTGATAAGAGCTTAAAGTTGGAGAGCTGTACCGAAAGGCTCATGGAGGAGTATTTATTAATTGAGAAAATTTTCCCCCAGTCATCTTCCGAGATTGGGTCAGGGAGTTCGTTATGCCATTTAGACACGTATGAGGGTACCTTGGGTTGTGACGAGGAAAGGAGTAAAGAGTAAAGAGACGAGAGGACACGTGTTGGTGGGGGGTCCATCGTACACAAAGTCTCAAATACAGTCATAGTAAACCGGATTGGGGCGGTCGAAGTCAATCTATTTACAAAGTGAGTTAATTGGCTATATTTGAAGTATGCAAGGGGCGTATAAGCGCTTCTCGGTGCTAGTGAAGACAGTGGAGACAACTCCTTATCAGTGTAACAACGCGCAATATGTAGGTAGGGCCCATCCGTGTCTATATCCAGGAAAGACTGCTGTCTTCCCGGGGGGAAGTCGGGGTTGTGCGATACAGGGTACAGGGGGGAAATATCTGGGGAGAGGTCGGGTCTAGAGCGCACTTCCCTCCATAGTCGGAGTAGCTGTGGGGCCGTGGGATGGTCCGAGGACCTCATCAGAGTGCGGATGGAGGCAAGTTGCCATGGTACAGATGCAATCGGTACCTGAAAGGCAAATTGCTCTAATGCCACCCATAATTTAGCTGGAGGAGATACCGACCAGTCACAAAGCCGTGTCAGTAGGGCTGCTTGGTAGTAAGATTCAAGGTGGGGCAGTCCCAAACCTCCCCTTTCCCTGGGGCGAGTCAGATCTTTATACGATATCCGAGGGCAAGTGGAACCCCATATGAACTTCAGGAAGCCCGATTTCAGTTCTTGAAAATAAGCCCGCGGGATCTTAACCGGGACCGCCTGAAACACATACAGAAACTTCGGTAAAACGGTCATTTTCAGATAGTTAATGCGGCCAAGCCACGAAATATGGGGCTTATGCCATTTTCGAAGCTCGTGCAGCGTGGCGTTCAAGAGAGGTGTGTAATTAGCTGCGAACAAGTCTCTGGAACAGCGAGTAAGCGTGATACCCAGATAACGCAGGGAGTTTCTTGTCCATTGGAAAGGACATATGTCAGTCAGGGCCCGGTTAGTCTCCGAAGTCACCCCCACCCCCATGGCCTCACACTTGGTATCGTTGATTAAAAAGTTCGATAGTGTCTGGAATGTTCGTAATTCTTTTAAGACATGTGGGAGGGATTTTAAGGGATCAGTGAGGGTAAAGAGAATGTCATCTGCATATGCCGATATTTTATAGTGGTGGAATGGGAGACGGAAACCCTGAATATTGTCATTATCCCTAACCCTCTGCATAAAGGGCTCTAAGGCCAGGACAAATAGCAGTGGGGACAGGGGACATCCCTGTCTTGTCCCATTTCTAATGCCGAAAGGCGTTGAATGTGTGCCATTAACCCTAATTTGCGCCGTAGGGGAGGAGTACAAGGCCTGCAGCCATGCCATCCATTTCGAGCCAAAGCCCATGTGTCGCAAAGCTCCAAAGAGGTAATGCCAGTCCACCCGGTCGAATGCCTTTTCGGCATCGACCGAAAGGAAAATGGTAGGGCGTCCCTCAACTTGAGCTCGGTGAATGAGATTAATAGTGCGAATAGTGTTATCGCGTGCTTCTCGAGAAGTCACAAAGCCCGATTGGTCTGGGTGGATCAGGGTGGGTAGTAAAGGGTTTAGGCGGGTGGCTAATAATTTGGCAAACAGTTTTACGTCCGTATTAATCAAGGAAATTGGGCGATAATTAGGTACTAGAGTATGGTCTTTATCGGGTTTAGGTATGAGCGTAATTGTGGCAAGGAGGGCCGACTGGGGAATAGTAGAATGGTCTGCGAGAGAGTTAAAGGCTTGTAAAAAGTGAGGGCCTAAGGAAGAGAGAAAGGTCTTATAATAACCCATAGTAAACCCATCCGGGCCCGGGCTTTTGCCCGATTTCATGGATTTCACAGCCGAGGCGAGTTCCTCCATAGTAAAGGGAGTGTCTAATGCTTCCTTCGTCTCCTCAGAGATAGTGGAATTGTATGAGTCGCGTAGATATTGGTCAATCACTTCTGAGGGAGGAGGGGTATCACTCAGATTGTACAGGGTCCTATAATAGGAAAGAAAAGCCGTGGAGATGTCCGGGGTCAAGTGAGCCACCGACCCATCCGCACAACGAATCTTCGGTATATATGTAGCCATGTGTCGTTGGCGAACAGCATTAGCCAATAAACGACCACAGCGATCTCCCTGTGTATAATATTTAAGCTTGGTGATTTGGAGTGAGCGCAGAGTGTTATGAGTCAGGAGGTCATTGAGAGTCGCCCTCTGAAGGGTCAACTCTTTGAGCGTGTCCAATGATCCATGTGTTTTATGTGACGTCTCTAGAGTATAAATGTTACGTAGGAGGTCAGTGATCTGTCCAGTCCGAAATTTCTTCAACCGGGCACCAATTTGGATAAGTTTGCCTCTTAGAACACACTTGTGGGCCTCCCATACCATGGGTAGGGACACGTCTGGAGTCAGGTTATCTCTAAAGTAGTCAGTTATGGCCGTCTCGATGTCAGTCCTGTTCATTGTGTCTTTGAGAAGGGTCTCGTTTAGTCTCCAGGTCCTGTCGCGCTCTGACACCGTAGGGAGGGTGAGCTCCAAGTGGACTGGGGCATGATCAGACCATGTGATGGGTTTAATAGTAGTGGAATGCAATAAGTGTAGGCCGTGGTGTGAAACCAAAAAAGTGTCTAGCCGGGAGTACGAGCGCGCAGCATTAGAGAAAAAAGTAAAGTCCCTCCCGGCTGGATGAAGTACCCTCCAGCTATCTACTAGTTGTTGGCCGTGCAACAATTGGAGAAACCGTTTTCGTAGGGAGGGGTCAGGTTTACACGAAGCGGGGTTGCCTTCCCCGGGGGCATCCAAGTGAACATTGAAGTCACCGCCACATATCACTATGCCTTCACTGAAGCGAGACAGTTTGTTAAGTATTGAACGTAGCGATTGGCATTGGTTACGGTTTGGGAGGTAAATGTTAACCAGGGTACAACGAGTGAGGCCCAAAGTCCCTTTCAGAAATAAGAACCTACCCCCCGGATCAGTGACGTGTGAGTCATACACAAATGGGACGTGTCTGCCTAACAATATGGCTACTCCTCGCGATTTGGAAACCGTGTAGTTACTCACGTAGCTAGAAAGATAATGTGGTGACGAGAGAGTGGGCGCGGAATCGGCTCGAAAGTGCGTCTCTTGCAGAAAGATGACGTCTCCGCCTTGTCTACGGGCATCTGTCAAGGCCATCCGGCGTTTTACAGGGGTGTTCAGTCCCCGTGCGTTAATTGTGATCAAGCGTACGGACACCATCTAATAACCAAGGGAGGGACCAGTCCTAAGTACCAATCTGTGGAGGGAAACCTGAGTGCGTCTGAGGGGAGAGGGGAAAAAGGCAAAACAAAAAAGATAAATTCTATCAATAACAAAGTAATGAACATATATACACGGAGGCAGTGAAAATTTCTCCTCGAGGGGTATCTAGGCCCCGAGGGAAATTGCAATACTGAAATAAATTGAAACCTCGACCAGACCCCCATCTCCAGACCAGGGCCCGGAAGAGGGTACATAAAAAACATAATAACGGTCACCGCTACTGGCGGGGCGCGGGAAGCGGAGACAAGTTCAGAAAAAGTAAAATGGCTCCGAGTTCGTGCCGGGCAGGCGAGCAATTGTGAAAAGAGTCACTTAATGACCAAGGAAAATAAAAATGTGGGTGAAGTCCCAAGGGCAGATCTCCAATTATGAACAGAAGTCCCTGCAGTTCGTTTAGCCACATGAGGACGGAGTAGTTGGCAGCGGGTGAAGTGGAGAGTCTGACGATCTTTGAGGTGGCTTCCTACGTTTCACCGGAGTCTGCCATCTGGAACGTTGTGATCTGATCTGGCCCGTATTTTGAGTCGCACTAGGAACAGCAAACCAATCTGGTATAGTTAGAGGTGCTACGCCCAATGCCGAAGTCAGTGGCGTTATATCTTCCGGGGAGGACACAAAAAAGGATTCTCCGTCAATTATGGTGGTAAGGGAGAGAGGATATCCCCAGCGATATTTAATCTGACGGTCCTGAAGAATTTGGGTGAGCGGGCGTAATGCCCTCCGGGCTTGCAAAGTGGTCCAGGAAAGGTCTGGAAAGACTTGTAGCGGGTTTCCCAAACGATCTTGAAAATTCGAATTCCTGCTTGCCATTAGGATACGTTCCTTATCCACATAATAATGAAGTCGGCAGATTATGTCCCTGGGAGCTGAGGACGGGGTTCCCTTTGCCTTCAAAGCCCTATGGGCTCGATCAAATAATAACGGTGCATCAAGCGGGCGTTGCAGGAGAGGGTTAAGCAATGAGCGTAGTAAGGCCGAAATATCCTCCGTGGGGCCCTGAAATTCAGGGAGACCTCGAATTCGCAAATTGTTTCGCCGGCCTCGGTTGTCTACATCGTCCAAGTCTCTGCGCAGCTGGGTGAAATATTTAGAATGTGCACTGACCTGCTGCTCAAGAGCCAGCACTCTGTCGTCATTCTGGTCCTTAGAGTCTTCAAGGCCTTGTATTCTGGATCCAAGATGGAGGACGTCCTGCGACATGTGCTCCCATCGTGATTCCCATGCTGTCTCCATGCGTCTCATCAGGGCCTCCATGTCCTCTTTAGTTGGTAGGGACCTCAGAATGTCCCTGATTGAGGTTTCCTCTGTCTCCGGAGGACCCGGGCTGCAGGAGGGAGAGGACGCCGGGGTGCCGTCTGACGCCGGCGCCATCTTGGAATGGCGCCGATCGCCCTGCACCGCCGCGTGGTCCGGGAAAAATGAGGAGATATCCTCAGATCGGGCGGTTCTGGGGGTGCTCTGGAGCTTCCCGCCCCCCAGTCCCTTCTTTTTGTGGGCCATTATGGGTCTCAGCTGTGGGTATTCACCCCTTAATGCCGCTCACCGCCGGAGCTCCGAATTCAGGCTGCCGTCTACATCGGCTGCCAAGCCACGCCCCCAATAACCCGGTCTTTAGCTCTGTCAGGCCCCAGCTGCACTCCGGCCTAGTCACTGTCTTGTTCTGCTGCTCT
Organism: Leptobrachium leishanense; assembly: GCA_009667805.1. Classification (NCBI taxonomy): domain Eukaryota; kingdom Metazoa; phylum Chordata; class Amphibia; order Anura; family Megophryidae; genus Leptobrachium; species Leptobrachium leishanense. The sequence continues at coordinate 257,052,162 of CM019065.1, read as the reverse complement.
GCGTCTTGCTCCTCTCCCTCCCTGGCGCGGTCTGCCAGCTCTCTCCACGAGGCTCAGGATGTAAGCGTCTGTGTCCCACCCACTTCCTGTGTCCACTCCCAAAGCATGCCGGGAAATGTAGTCCCAATGTTCAATGTCTCTCATCGCGCTTGTCTCCCTCCGGTGGCCAAAAATAGGTACTGCCACGACAGGGAATTAAACCCAGCGCTACAGAAGCGTATTATTTTATACCTTTATATATTTTTATTTGTAATAAACCCCTTTTTTATTAATCTCGCGGATATTGATTACATCCATTTACTGGGAATCCTGTGAAAAGGTGGGACCATCCTAAAGTGGTCCAAAGTCTATATACTGAGCCACTAATCGGGAGGCTCATAAATTTGTTTTAAGCTTATACCACTTGACTACATCAAGCTACAATCTAATGGATGGGAGAAGCCCCCCATAGAGGCTTAAAAGCGAACACTAAAGAGCCTATAGGCTCTTCGTTTGTGAGTGACCCTCTTTCATTTCTGAGTGCATATTGATTTATGTGTATAACAATACTGCGCAATTAGTCGATTCTTTTTCTTATAGTGATCACACACTGATTAATCAAGAAATTGTGATACCAACTGTGAATGAATTCCTATTGAGATCCATCCTTGCGCTCCCTTACAATTAAGTTTGTATTTTTTCTACTATTGGGGGGGAGTGACACACTTGTGGTGAGCTGCATATTCGTACATCTGTTTATTGTTAATTAATTGTAGAGCCAAACACTTTTAACTCCAGAAGGTGTTAACATCCATAAAACAATAGTTGTAGCTCACTTAAAGGAAGACACTATCAAAGGGAACCATATTTTTAATATTGTGTTCCTTTAAATGAACTACAACTAATGACTCTGTTGCAAGAAAAATCTGTATTGCAGTGCAGTTAGCTGTTTTTTTTTTTTTTTTGCAATGCTGACACTGAGTGGATAAACCCCTAGCATTTGTGAGCAACACAACAATGAAATTCATAGTTTTACTGAGTTTGTATGAGCTCCACAGCAATGAAACTCACAGTAAAGCGCAGTATGTATGAGCTCCACAGCAATGAAGTGCACAGTAATACGCAGTGTGGATGAGCTCCACAGCAATGAAACAGTAATGCACAGTTTTTTTGAGCTCCACAACAATGAAACTGCACTATCCACCAAGTACTGTTTGAAAATTATTGTGTGACTCCAATGAGAGGGTGTTTTGACCAATAGGTAATTCCCCACACTTGAGGAGATATCCCTCCTTGTATTATTAAAACATTTCTTTTATTAATGCATAATTAAAATTATATTATTTATTAATAAAAAACCAGGTCATCCACTGACCACATGTGACTTGCTCTAGGCAATTCTAAATCATTGATTTTGATGCTATAGCTGTGTCGATTCTAAATAGTTTAGAATACACTTTACTTTAGCGTTACTACCATTTTGACCGTGCGTCATAACCCACTATATGTGAACACCTTGAATTATTCAATTCAGATTTAACATACATTATGCTTATTCCATACACAAAATTCATATGGGTGCAACACTATGGAGTGATGTGTTCTGAAATAGCCAATATTGTGGGACTAACATATGGTAATCGCTGTCCTAATTCACTCAGCCTATATTACTAGCGCTGAAACACATTCAGTAACCCACTTTATGATGGATTAATCAGGTAAGTAAGGTTACATTGAATCACTGCAACTAATAGATGTTTATAATCAACAAAACCTACCCTTAATCCACTATGCCACCGTGGCTCACTTTGAGAACACACTCCTTTATTTACCGTCAATGGAAAACATACATTTATATTGGTCACTCGTATAAATATAAATTCTTATTACTCCTAGTAATAAGTAGGAGTAATAAGAATATATATTTATACGAGTGACCAATATAAATGTATGTTGAGGACCAACAAACCTCCCAAAAGGTAAAGAACAACCACTGGGTAGTTGTAACAAACAGATTATCATATTACAATAGAGGTTATATTTAAAACAAATGGCTGGACATAAAAAATACGTTTGAATCCTATCAGCAACAGTCATCTTCCCCTTGTGTGGACTTCTCCTTGAGAACAAGCCGTTCAAATCTATGAGGGAGCCAAACAGCTTGACTATAGATCAAAGATATGTTTCTATGTCGTTAATGAAGGAGCAGATTGGCCAATAGATTCGGGATTTGGAGTGTGTTGGGCATTTGCTCGCTGAAGCATTAGGCCATTTTGTAGAGATGATGGAGTGGGGTAAGCTTTATTTGGATCCCTTGGTAATTGATCAGTCTTATATGAGGTAGAGTGCTTGATATGGGTATTGTGCCTTTAAAAGCGCCAATTAGCTGATCAAGATACCATATTACCAAAGAGAGTTTTTCAAATTTATGATGTTTTGTGCCACATTCCCTAGATCATGCATTAATAAATCAAGACAACAACACCGTGTTTACAACAACACAGGATTGCTGGTGCTGTATGAAATAGAGTAGGGATTCTTGTTGTTAAAAGGCAACATATATGGTAGATGCTGATAGGTGTTTGCGGTCTCGTGACCGGAGTATTTACTTTTGTATATGTCGGCTTCGTATACCGAGCGGCGACCGTTTGAAGTTCACTGGTCGAAGTTACAATGTATATAACAAGAATTGACCTTACGTGGATTCGTAATTGAACACACAATCTGTTCTTGATTAGGAGTTAATATGTTGGTGCCCCAACGACTATTTATGGAGTCTTGTAGTCAGGTTCATTCAGAGCTCCTGATGAAATTGCCGTTGGTTCGGTAGAGAAACGCGCGTTGAGCGGTTTATGGCTAATATAGCATAAAACAATATTTGCACTATCAATAAAAGGTGAAGCAATGTTGAAAGCGGCTAACTGTTTGCCTGTGAGGCTACCAATTTTTAGTTGCAGGATGGTTGTGATATCCAAAGCATAAGAGTTGATAGCGGCTGTGTCGATATAATAACTGTGTGAAACCATTGACGGTAAATAAAGGAGTATGGTCTCAAAGTGAGCCACGGTGGCATAGTGGGTTAAGGGTAGGTTTTGTTTATTATAAACACCCATCAGTTGCAGTGATTCAATGTAACCTTACTTACCTGATTAATCCATTATAATGTGGGCTACTGAATGTGTTTCAGCGCTAGCAATATAGGCTGAGTGAATTAGGACAGCGATTACCATACGTTAGTCCTATTATATTGGCTATTTCAGAACACATCACTCCATAGTGTTGTACCCATATGAATTATTTTGTGTATGGAATAAGTATTATTTATGTTAAAACTGAAATGAATAATTCAAGGAATTCACATATATACTGGGTTATGACGCACGGTCAAAATGGTAGTAACGCTAATGTAAAGTGTATGCTAAACTATTTAGAAACGACACAGCTATAGCATCGAAATCAATGATTTAGAATTGCCTAGAGCAAGTCACATGGTTTTGACATCCAAAGCATAAGAGTCAATAGCGGCTGTGTCGATATAATAACTGTGTGAAACCATTGACGGTAAATAAAGGAGTGTGGTCTCAAAGTGAGTCACGGTGGTATAGTGGATTAAGGGTAGGTTTTGTTGATTATGAACATCTATTAGTTGCAGTGATTCAATGTAACCTTACTTACCTGATTAATCCATCATAAAGTGGGTTACTGAATGTGTTTCAGCGCTAGTAATATAGGCTGAGTGAATTAGGACAGCGATTACCATATGTTAGTCCCATAATATTGGCTATTTCAGAACACATCACTCCATAGTGTTGCACCCATATGAATTTTGTGTATGGAATAAGCATAATGTATGTTAAATCTGAATTGAATAATTCAAGGTGTTCACATATACTGGGTTATGACGCACGGTCAAAATGGTAGTAACGCTAAAGTAAAGTGTATACTATAACTATTTAGAATCGACACAGCTATAGCATCGAAATCAATAATTTAGAATTGCCTAGAGCAAGTCACATGTGGTCAGTGGATGACCTGTTTTTTTATTAATAAAGAATATAATTTTAATTATGCATTAATAAAAGAAATGTTTTAATAATACAAGGAGGGATATCTCCTCAAGTGTGGGGAATTACCTATTTTTCACTTAGTGTTTAATCACCTTATCCTGTCCAGAATTCTCGTACTGCAGGGGAGGGTTTCTATACCCTACCATCGTGTTTTGACCAAGTTGAGAACACCCCCACATGGTGGTAACAGCAGGACCAGTTGAACATACCTGTGTTGCCAGAGCTGATATTTTTAAATTTATTTATTTATAAAGGATTTTACCAGGAAGGATACATTGAGATTTCTCTCATTTCAAGTATGTCCTGAGTTCAACAACATTGAATTGTTACAGTTGTTACAAAAATACAAAGTAATAAAATGCAAGATATTATAAAAATAGCACAAATATACAGATTAACAGAAAATAAATATATTCACTATGTTACATGTTTACAGGTGCATTCTGTATTGAGGTATGTCAATAGGGAGCTCTTAGGTGACTTTAGACTGGGGGAAGATTTGATGGCGTCTGGGAGGTCATTCCATAATTGTGGTGCTCAGTAGGAAAATGAGGATTGAGCCACTGTCTTTTTGTATTGTGTATTGTGGTATTGCGAGTAAGTTGCAGGCCCTGGATCGGAGGTTATAGGATGAGGGAACTGCTGGGGGAAGCAGCCTATTCAGGTAGGGTAGTAGCTTACCAGAAAAGCTCTTAAACACCAGGGGCCCTATTACAATCTTCGCGTTAAAACGCTCGCGCAACGCGAGAATATGTGCGCCAAGCGTTAAACGTTAACGCGCGTAAATCAACGCTGGAATTACAATCCTCGCACATTTTTTCATCCGTTGAGCAATAACGTGTGGTAAGCAGACGCGCACAAAAGCGTGGGCAGCAACGTTAGGCGCATAGAAATCAGTGTGCGTACTGTTTTTTTCACGCGATTCAGCCAATCAGAATTAAGAACCCCCAATTATCTCACATTAAGTTTTTGCGCCTGTCAAAGTCGATCTGAGTATATATACTGCAGCAATAACAATTTCTCCGTTTTATTGCTTTGGTATGAGTAAAATGTGTAACTATAATTTTCATCATTTTTTTTGGGGCAGGTGTATTTGGGTTTGGCCAGGTCGTTCAGATTTGCCATTAACACCAGCTTTTAGGAGTTTCTAAAATTATGCACGCAAAGGCTATGCGTTAAATCTTGCGCATAAATTGTAATACCATCCGCGTACCAGCATTCATTTGCGTTTGTGCTCACAATGTTAAGTATAGGACGCGCGCAGTACAGTACCCTCGCGCAGGGTTCGCGCAGGTTCACCCACGGTAGACCATACGCGGGTTTGTTGCGCTGACATTGTAATACGACGTTCAGCGCAAAGGGTTTTACCCCTCTCGTAATGCGTTTTTGTGCCGGCGCAAATGTTTGTGCGAAGATTGTAATAGGGCCCCAGGATGGAAAGGTGGAGATTCTAGCGACGGCCAGTTTAGCTCTTTTAACATGTCACAATGGTGGGTCATGTAGTTACATTGTAGCACAAAGCGGCAGAATGAGTTATACACTGTAGTAAGTTTCTGGAGGTGTGTATGCGGGGCAGCTGCATACACTACGGGCTATATTACAATCTTCGCGCAAAAAGTCTCGCGCAAAGTGAAAATTTCGCGCCAAGCGCTAAACTTGTGCGCACGCAGAACACCGCTGGAATTACAATCCTCGCGCCACATTTCTCCCGCCGATCAATTGCGCGTGCAAACAGGCTCGCACTCAAAAGCACACGCAGTGCCGTCTCGCGCAAAAATCTTTGCGGGCGCTGTTTTTCGTGTTACAGCCAATCAGATTTAAGAACCACACCTATCTCACATAAATAAATTGTGCCTGCCACAGATAATCTATGACTGCGTCTATTCTATTTTTAGGCAGTTACAGCGTCCCTAGTGGTTTTGGTGAGAATAGAGAGATAGCAATAGAGATAGAGGAGATATTAGTGCAGGAGCAGGTTCATTTGATTGTCATCACACATACATCACATAGATCCACGTTACACATAATCACACGCACACCTATACATTACTAAGCAGCACACATCATTACACATTAATACACATTACACATGTAATAGGGGCCCTAAGTGTTGATTTAACAAAGTTTGTATTTACAATCTTTTGTACATAGCACCACATATAGGGCCATATTACGATCTAAACACTAAAACGGGGACACTAGGGAGAAAAACCTGCACCTGCAGGTTTCTTCTTAGCGTCCCCATCTTACCGTTATATTGCAAAGCAGGTGCTAGAAAAGCTGCCTGCATCGCAATCCCCTAAGCCCCGCTAAGCGCCGCCTCGAGCATCCCTTCCATAGGACTCCATTGAGGCAGATGCTTCCAGTCACATGACCTGCCGGATCTCGTGAGATCTGGCAGGTCAGCGTAGTGATCCGCAGAGGGAGACTGGGGGACTTTTTTCCCCAGTCTCTCCTTGCTCCCGGCGTCCAGAGGAGGCGGTTGGAGCCACTGTTCCCTCCGCGGGATGGAAGGTGAGTATCTGATTAATTTGGGGGGATTTTTGGCTGGTGCGGACGGATTCTGCAGCAGCAAAATACATTAGCACCAGGTCCTAGCTGTAGTTAACTGTCGAGTTAACCGCAGCCAGACAGTAATTAGCGTTAGTATTAAATTGTGCTCCCCATGTTAAGCATAGGGACACAAAGTACATTTAACCTTGCGCAAGATCCATATCGCTAATGGCTTTTTTAACCCATTAGCGTTTGGATTGTAATATGGTGCACCCACGCTAGGGCCACCAATGCTAACATTAACACTCACACAGATGACATTAGTGTGAAGAATGTAATAGTGCCCATAGAGACTGTTTGTCACGGATCCCCCTGATTACCAAGATGGTGGTCCCTATTACGCAGACCGCTCACTACCCTTCCGATCCTTAGAATGGTCGGCACGTCTAGACAGATACAGAATACGTAAAGATAGGTAGACACAAAGAACGATACTAGGAGGGTACACAAGACCTAGAATGGTTGGCTCTTCCCAAGACCAAACAATAGAAGAGGTAGTCTGATGCGTGCTTAGGATGCCACACAGACTGACCCCAAAACCAATATAGAAGAGTAAACGCCAATACCAGGAGTGTTGCACAGAATAGTTAATAAGCCAATGCCAGGGGTCGGTACACAGAATGGTTCGTTTGCCAATGCCAGGGGTCGGTACACAGAATGGTCTTTGCCAATGCCAGGGGTCGGTACACAGAAGCCAATGCCAGGGGTCGGTACACAGAATGGTCAGTTTGCCAATGCCAGGGGTCGGTACACAGAATGGTCAGTTTGCCAATGCCAGGGGTCGGTACACAGAATAGCCAAAAATATACAATAGAATGCAAGAGCTCTGCGGGAAGTAACTACCACGTCAGGGCGCCTTGTTCTGCGAGTCTTTTAAACCCGGCGGGTCCGCGTCAGCCCGCCAGGCCCCGCCCCCCGGCGTCCCCACGTGTGCGGAAGCGACCGCAATATCACTCGGCGCCTGGCTAGCGAGCAGCGAGGAAGCTGCTGCCAGGCGCCGGGGGGTACGGGGAGCCACCGTGACAGAACCCCCCCCTCTACGGGCGGCCACTGGACGACCCCCAGGGGCACGGGGATGAGCCAAATAGAAAGCCCTCACCAATCGAGGAGCATGAACCTCAGTAGCCGGAAGCCAAGAGCGATCCTCCGGGCCGTAGCCCACCCAGTCAACCAAGTACTGAAGGACTCCCCTAGACACCCTGGCGCCCAGAATGGCCTTGACTTCAAACTCCTCCTCGCCCTCCACAGAGACAGGAGGAGGAGGGACACGGGCCCTGGTGTACCGATTACACAAGAGTGGCTTCAACAGACTCACGTGGAACACATTGTGTATCCTGATATGGGAGGGTAGTGCCAAAGCATAGGAGACCGGATTGATGCGCCGCAGAATCTTATAGGGCCCTATGTATCTGGGTGCCAGTTTCATAGAGGGTACTAAAAGCTTGATGTTCCGTGAAGAAAGCCAAACCCTGTCCCCAACTTGATACACGGGTGCCGGCCTCCTGTGACTGTCTGCTTTGATTTTCTGGATAACGCTACTTTCCTCCAGTGCCCGTTTAACCCTTCCCCAAGTTTCTTTCAAAGACACTAAATGCTCATCCAGAGCAGGAATCGCGGTATCAGGAAACGTAGCAGGGAGCACGGGAGGATCAAAACCGTAAACAGTGAAGAAAGGTGAATGTCCTGTGGATTCGCTCACTGCATTGTTCAAAGCATACTCTGCCCATGGTAGAAGATCAGACCAGTTGTCCTGTTTGTCAGATATAAAACATCTTAGATACTTTTCTATATTCTGATTAGCGCGTTCTGCTGCTCCGTTGGTCTGGGGGTGATAGGCCGAGGAGAAAGATAAGTCTATCCCCACATTCTTACAAAAACCCTTCCAGAATCTAGAGACGAATTGGGTACCCCTATCGGAGATAATCCCAAGAGGAATACCGTGTATGCGGACCACATTGTTTATGAATATGGGCACCAGTTCGAGTGCCGAAGGTAGTTTACGAAGAGGAACATAGTGGCCCATCTTGGAGAACCGATCTATGACCGTGAGTATTACAGTATTACCTCTTGACTCGGGTAACTCTACTATAAAATCCATGGCTAAATGCGACCATGGTCGTTCGGGGATTGGCAGAGGCTGGAGTAAACCAATGGGCGCTGTTTTGGGACTTTTATGTCTTGTGCACACCTCGCACACCGTTATGTAATCTCTAACATCACGGCGCACCGTGGGCCACCAGAGGAGCTTACGTATACTAGACAGTGTTTTGGTGATCCCCATATGCCCAGAGGTTTTGTTATCATGATACAGTTTTAATACTTCTTCCCTTTCGTTCTCAGGTACAAAGAGTTTCGCAGGAGGTCTCCCCCCAGGAGCTGTACCCTGGGCGGTCTGCAATCTTAACATTAGAGGAGACGAGACACTAATCGTGGTGAGAGCTATAATTCTTTCCTGGGGTACAATGGGATGCTGATCTTGGATGTTATGTTCGTAGGATTCGTACTGTCTTGACAATGCGTCTGCTTTAATGTTTCTTGACCCAGGTCTATATGTGAGGACGAAATTAAAGCTTGAAAGAAACAATGACCATCTCGCTTGTCTGGCATTCAACCGTTTGGCGTCACCAATGTACGTGAGATTCTTATGATCGGTAATGATGACAATGGGGTCCCTAGACCCCTCCAATAAGTATCTCCACTCCGTCAAGGCTGCGATAACTGCTAACAACTCTCTATTTCCGATATCATAGTTCCTCTCTGCCGGGGACAACTTTCGGGAATAGAAGCCGCATGGATGCAAGGGTTTGTCGGGTGCCTCCCTTTGGGACAAGACTGCACCAAGACCTAGCTCGGAGGCGTCAACTTCAACTTGGAAAGGCAGAGCCGGATCAGGATGTCGGAGAACAGGGGCAGTCGTGAATGCCTGTTTGAGGGCCTCGAAGGCTTGCCTGGCCTGGGGTGTCCATTTCTGATTTCCCACCCCTTTCTTAGTCATGGCCGTGAGAGGAGCTACCAAGGCCGAAAAGTCTTTAATGAACCTTCGATAATAGTTGGTAAAACCTAGAAACCTCTGGATGGCTTTAAGCCCTTGGGGTAGGGGCCAGTCGAGGATTGCCGACAATTTACCAGGATCCATCTGAAACCCCTCAGGGGTTATGATATACCCAAGGAAGTGCACCATCTCTATATCAAAGAGGCACTTTTCTAATTTGCAGTATAAGCCGGCCTTCAATAGTCTCCTTAACACTTGTTGCAATGGGTGTGATGGGTCTCCTTATCTGGAGAGTATATCAGGATGTCATCGAGATACACTATGACGAATGTTTGCAGAAAGTCCCTTAGAGTGTCATTTATGAGATCCTGAAACACAGCTGGCGCGTTACATAACCCAAAGGGCATTACCAGGTATTCGTAATGCCCGCTACGCGTATTAAAAGCCGTCTTCCACTCGTGCCCCTTTTTCACCCTTATCAGATTGTAGGCCCCGCGTAAATCGAGCTTCGTGTATATACGGGCCCCTTTCAGTCGGTCGAACAACTCTGTTATAAGGGGAATAGGATATGCATTTCTTATGGTTATTCTGTTTAAACCTCTATAATCAATGCATGGTCGCAAGTCTCCCTCTTTCTTGGAGACGAAAAAGAAACCAGCTCCTGCTGGGGAGGAGGACCGTCTAATGAATCCACGCTCAAGATTCTCTTTTATATATTCCTCCATAATATCGTTCTCCTTTTGCGACAAGGGGTATACATGTCCTCTGGGAGGCATGGTACCGGGGAGTAACTCTATGGCACAGTCATACGGGCGATGTGGGGGTAAAACCTCAGTCCTGGCCTTCGAAAAAACCTCCTTTAATGCCTGATAACAGTCAGGGACTACTGTGGATAAAGGAGGTGCTGTGGCGATATTAAGGCTACCAATAACAGTGACTCTGCCCATGCATTTCAACTGGCAACTGGGGCCCCAACATTTTATGTCTCTCTGGACCCAATCAATCACCGGGTTATGCTCAGTCAACCATGGAAACCCCAGGACGACGGGGCATGAGGGAGAGTCAATAATCTGGAATCGTATGGTTTCCTGGTGCAAAACCCCTGTTTTCATGCATACCTCTATAGTGTCGTGGGTGATGGGGACATGACAAGGGTTTCCCGTCTATGGCCTCCACCATTAGGGGTCTTTCTTTGAGAACTAGAGGCATGAGGTTCTTAGAGGCAAACACTCTATCCATAAAGTTACCTGAGGCTCCAGAGTCTAGGAACGCCTCAGTCTTGAGGTGCACCCCCTCCCAGGTTAAGGAGATGGGCACCAGAATCCGGGTTTTTTTTTTTTCGTTATCAACAAAGGAGGCATAGAGTGAACCGATTACCTGGCTAGTAGGTGTTCTCTGGCCCGGTTTGCCAGTGTCACCCCTGCCACCCCTGGGTCTTTGAGGACATTGAAGACGAAAATGCCCTGCCCCGGCACAGTAAAAACAGAGCCCCCTTTCCCTTCTGTAAGTTCTCTCAGCCTCTGAAATACCTGTTCTACCTATCTGCATAGGTTCCACGACCGGTAGATCGGTTCTTACTGGCTCTGGAGTACCTGACGTATTGGTGTGTCTGGGTACCAAGGGTAAAGGAGGCAAAAGCCTTCTGGGTCTGTCTCGAGAATGCCTCCTGTCCCTAATTTGGTCGTCCATGGCAATACAGAAATCAACCAAATGGTCCAGATGTTCTGGCAACTTCAAGGGAGCCAGCTCAAACATCAAGGCCTCGTTCAGGCCTTCGGTAAACGCCAAGGTTAAAACGTCGTTAGGCCAGTGTACCTCAGAAGTCAAGGTCTTAAATTCTATGGCATAGTCGGAGACTCTCCTATTGCCTTGCTTAATGTGGAATAAGGACCTGCCTGCATTGGTGGCCCTTCTAGAGGGATCAAACGTACGTTTTAGTTCAGAGGTAAAGCCCTCATAGTCATATATGATAGGTTTTTTGTTTTCCCACAATGGCGTGGCCCACAGTAACGCTTTATCAGTTAAATGATTAATTAGGTAGCCTACTTTGGCTTTATCGGATACACAGGACCCTGGATTGTTCTCGAATAGAATCTCCAGTTGGGTCAAAAAACCCCGACACAGGTTAGGCGTACCATCATAGCGTACGGGTGCCTTCATACTGAGCCTACACCCCTCGGGTGAGGCCGAACTGGCCCTAGGCACTACTGGTTCTGGAGGACTTGCAGCACCAGTAGTGGATCGATTCAACAGGGTTTGCAGAGCAAGAGCAATTTGGTCCATCCTGTGGTCCTGCTCTTCTTGTCGGGCTGCAATTCTTGTCAACTGAGATGAGAGGTCTGCGGGATCCATTGGCCCTGACGTAATGTCACGGATCCCCCTGATTACCAAGATGGTGGTCCCTATTACGCAGACCGCTCACTACCCTTCCGATCCTTAGAATGGTCGGCACGTCTAGACAGATACAGAATACGTAAAGATAGGTAGACACAAAGAACGATACTAGGAGGGTACACAAGACCTAGAATGGTTGGCTCTTCCCAAGACCTAAACAATAGAAGAGGTAGTCTGATGCGTGCTTAGGATGCCACACAGACTGACCCAAAACCAATATAGAAGAGTAAACGCCAATACCAGGAGTGTTGCACAGAATAGTTAATAAGCCAATGCCAGGGGTCGGTACACAGAATGGTTCGTTTGCCAATGCCAGGGGTCGGTACACAGAATGGTCAGTTTGCCAATGCCAGGGGTCGGTACACAGAATGGTTCGTTTGCCAATGCCAGGGGTCGGTACACAGAATGGTCAGTTTGCCAATGCCAGGGGTCGGTACACAGAATGGTCAGTTTGCCAATGCCAGGGGTCGGTACACAGAATAGCCAAAAATATACAATAGAATGCAAGAGCTCTGCGGGAAGTAACTACCACGTCAGGGCGCCGGTTGTTCTGCGAGTCTGGGCTTTAAACCCGGCGGGTCCGCGTCAGCCCGCCAGGCCCCGCCCCCCGGCGTCCCCACGTGTGCGGAAGCGACCGCAATATCACTCGGCGCCTGGCTAGCGAGCAGCGAGGAAGCTGCTGCCAGGCGCCGGGGGGTACGGGGAGCCACCGTGACACTGTTGCTCTAGCAGTCTCTTTGTCAAGCTCTTTGGTTTTTGCACAATCTTCCTGCTTGAAAGGAAATTCAAACATCGACACTGGAATAATAACTGGATTCCACTCTTCATTCGCTTGTATTTAAGTTTAATTTCAATAAGTTGTGGGGTAAATTAAGTTGCTGTAGATGATTAGGTGAGATGTGAATAGTTGAGTAGATGAGTAGTTGAACAGTGATAAATAGATAGCTGAATTAAAGTGATGAGTAGCTTAGCGATTAGAATTAGAATTAGTGATGAATTAAAGCGATGATTTAAAGCGATGATTTAAAGCGATGACTTAAAGGTGAAAAACCTTAAACAGAAAAGAAATACAGAAATTGTATAAATACATTGCACATAAAGCTTGTTATCATTACCTCTGTGCCAGTTTCATATACATCCACTAGCACACACTTCTAGAATATTATTACTGCCAAAATATGTTTTAACTTAAAGAAAACAGACATGAAATGAGCTATTATAAAGACTGCAAGTGGAATCTCCTCACACTGAGCATGAAATAGATCTAAAAAAGTTAACTGACTGCATTTATTACTAAACTGGCTCAATTCCTTTTCTGTACATGACTGTGACACAATCCTTTCCTACATATGACTGTGACACAATCCTTTATTACATATGACTGTGAAAATAGTCTTTTAGCTCACCGGCTCCACTCCAGGATTTGAAGATGCTTGTAAATCTGTGCACTTTATGTCCAGGTTGCCTGCCTCATGGTATGGCCTGGAGCACTCAGATGGCCCCTCCCTTCCTCTACAGCTCTGTCTCTGAGGCTGCTGGGAAGCCTGACCTCTGCTCTGACTGGCTGACGCTAACTGGAGCTGAATTGCATGCAGGGACAAGTAGTTCTCACAGACTCTTGCAGATTTCAATTACATAAGCTGAATTACAGTAATTTTATTATCCCACTTGCTTGTACATTAGCTGACTATTCTGTACCTCTGCAGTTTGACTTGACACTCTTACTTTTCTCTTTCTAATTATATAATGGGTTAAATCCCAGATTTAGAGTGCTCCTAGGGTTCCCACCCGTCCGCTTTTGACCCGGACCATCCGGTTTTGGAGTCATGTGTCTGGGTTTGATACCCCCTGCCACCCGGATATAGGACTCGGAGGAACCGGCTTGCAGTCCCCACCTCCGTCTACTTACCCATGCCACCGCGGTCCTCCTCCGGTAGAGAGAGATGCGTCACCCACTCCATCAATCGCTGACAGTGTGGGAGTTGTGTAGTGGGTTACATAGTTACATAGTTGGTGTTGGTGACGTCTCTTCCTCCTTGCCTCCTCCAATCAGCCGCTTGCTGTCAAACGCGAAGGCGCAGTGGCTCACGCGACTGCGTGACGTGCGGTGTCACGTGAGGGAGTTACTATGCTTGCTCTCGGCGTGCCCGGCTCGTCATCCTGACTAGGGATGGGCTGCCATTTCGATCCGAACAGGAGTTTGATTCGAACATTGGCCGTTCGAAAGTTCTCAAACATCGAACTTTTTGGGACATTCGCCAAAAGTTTGAAAAAAAAAATAGATTTTTTTTTAAAAAATGCTTAAAAAAGCTAAAAATAAAGAGACTCTTTACTGCAGAATATTTTAAGCAATGGTTTATTAGATATTGAATTAAAACGGGAATATTTTTAACATTGAAGCATATGGGATAAAACATTCTTGCTGCTAAAATGAGGCAGACGAGGCCCTCTAATCAGGCACTGTAGAGGGCAGCCCACAGGGGCCTCCCAAGGACCCCTTGAGGAGCATGCGGCCGCAGGATGACAGAGCTGCGACTGTGCGGGCTGGCCGGCTGTGTGCATGTGGCAGAGAGGTGGCGCAGGGAGTGAGCCACGGCAGACCCCCCCACAACCAGGATCCCGGGTTGCCCCCACTGACCACCAGGCTAAGGTAAGGCGACACATTTTTTAAAAAAATAAATCCGAGGACATCTTTAAATGTCCCCTGGAGCATAAAATAAAACTTTTTTTTTTCTTTCTGATACTCACCTAATTCCTGGATCCACAAACAAGCACAGCCTCCTGTCAAGGCAACTACGCGCGCTGCTGCGAAAGATGCCAGGTTAAGCCGCTCACTATCTGTCTATCCTAGATCCAGATAATGACTGCGTGGACAACAATCCCTGCGCGCTCGCTTACCTATCCGTCTCTGCACACTTTCTCTCGCAACAGCCACGTACAGCGCAATACAGTGGTCCCAGGATTGCAAGGCAGTACCAATCTTCTCTTGAATTGGGTAGTGACTACGTTTCCCACAATCACTGTGCCCACTTTCTTATTCTATTAAGCTGCCACCAGTTCCCCTGAACACTACGTGCGTCGCAGCGAAAGACGCAGGGCTAAGCAACCCACTATCCGTCTATCCTAGACGCAGATAATGACTATGCGGACAACAATCCACCACTCGCTCGCTTAACCAACTGTCCCCAGCAACCGCAACTCACAATTTCGTAGCTACTCGAACTTAACACAACAAGCAATACTCCAGTCTCTTTAGTTAGCGATGCAAAATGCGCAGCCGGCTTCCCCGCTACACTAATAGCATATCTTCTCGTTAAAGCTAGCATCAGACTGTAGAGGTGCTGCCCGGCAGTGTGAGGATTCATATGCTGCATTATTATACTGTAGAGGTGCTGCCCGGCAGTGTGAGGATTCAAATGCTGCATTATTATACTGCAGAGGTCCTGCCCGGCAGTGTGAGGATTCATATGCTGCATTATTATACTGCAGAGGTGCTGCACGGCAGTGTGCGGAATCATATGCTGCATTAATTTTTCTTCTTACAAATTTGGTTACTTAACCCGTTTGCGTTTGGATTGTAATATTGTGACATCCAGGGCCCCGGGTGACGATCGGGTGGGGGGGGCGGATGCATGGTGCCGCCAGCTGGCCGAATGCCAAGAGCTCCGGCGGCACCCGGCACAGCTGTGAGTGATTAGGGGGCAGGGCGCAGCGTGATGACACAGAGCCGCCAGGACCTTTAAATCAGGAGCATGCGCTGTACACCTTGCCTTGCCGTTAAGTTTCATTCTCGCATCGCTAGCTTACCGAATCAGTTTGTATACTTGTTATTGACCCTGCTTGTTCTGTGGATCCGATCTGTTGCTGGCTTTTCATGCCATTTGACTATTCTCTCTGTGTACTTCCTGCCTGTTCTGTTTGCCTCCTGTTGCTACTGGTGTGCGCCAATTCTTACCATATACAGTAGCGCAGTACTAGTGCATAAACATTGTTGACCCGGTTTTGTTATAACAACTACTCTCACTCTGCGCCCCTGTCTGGTATATTCCGCTGCTTGTTACTGCTGGTGCGCTTCCATCCTGCCATACACTATAGCACAGTAATATTTAGGTGCACTGCCACTGACGCGTGTACCAGATTCCAATCATTTTAATATTTGAATGCAGAGTCCACCCCTGCACTCTTCCACAATACCTCAGAGGGGTTACGGTGTGAAGGCACTAGCTGCCACCAAAGGTCCAATTTAAGGCTAGGGTCAGACTAACGCAGTATTAACGTGCGTTTAGCAGCACAAAATCACGGCCGTGCTAGCAGCAAATGACGTCCAATGCCGGGCAGCATACGAAGAACGGCCGCACAAAAGTGCGGCTGCGCAACGCAAGTGGCAAACTAACGCATTTTTTCGAGAACGTGATACCGCTAGTACTGACGTACAGAGTGCGCTGCGTCCACTAGCGGCGTGTGTGCGTGATTAGGAGACCTCAGACGCTGCTAATGTCCAGCCAACATAACGTCCAGACGCAAAAAGTGTTTTAAAATGCGCATCATATGACCGCTATCGCGTATTCCGTGAAAAAATGCGTCCATTCGTTCGAACGCACTTTTTCACGGACAACGCGAAAAATGCATTAGTCTGACCCTAGCCTTAATGCACCTGTTGTTACTTTCATCCAAAGCCTGCATACGTTTCACCATAATTTAGCCAAAAAATCACTAAACTTGTTCTGTGTGTCCTAAAATGTCTCCTCTTTTCATACAGGCCCCCACCCCAAGCAGTTGTTTATGAATAGATTAAAGGAAAACCATTGACCGTCATTTGAAATGTCATTTTTTTCTTTTTAAATGTTTCTATACATCCTACATATCCGCCACTTCACGGGCAGGTTATGGGGACCTCCTAGGCACGATATTTGAAGGAATTTTTCGTTTTTATTCTTAACCTTTATTTCATGGAAAAGTCACTGCTCCTTTAAAAACTTTTTTTTAGACTTTTTTTCCTCGTTTCCTGTCCCCCAGGGCACTACCCGGACCCCCATACACCTTTTATGGCAAATATCTTGCATATATGCCCTCTTGGAGGGCACTCTAAAAATCGAACGTTCGAGTCCCATTGACTTGCATTGAGTTCGGATCGTGTTCGCGCCCAAACTCGAACTTTTGAAATTGTTCGAGTTCGAATGTGAACCGAACACGGGGGTGTTCGGCTCATCCCTAGTCCCGACTCCGAGACAACTTCCATCTTTGAGCGCAGCATCAGCTGCTCAGCGTGCCAGTGTCCTCTGATGACCCAGCTGCATCCACTCCTCAAGCTCCATCAAAGTAAGCATTAAGGTGCCATTATACCAGTCTGCCACAATACCACTGTGCCACTATACCTCTGTGCCACCATACCACTGTGCCACTATACCAGTCTGCCACTATACCAGTCTGCCACAATACCAGTCTGCAGACTGCCACTATACCACTGTGCCACAATACCAGTCTGCCACTATACCAGTCTGTCACAATACCACTGTGCCACTATAACAGTGTGCCACAATACCAATCAGCCACAATGCCAGTCTGCCACAATGCCAGTCTGCCACAATACTAGTCTGCCACTATACCAGTCTGCCACTATACCATTGTGCCACTATACCAGTCTGCCACAATACCACTGTGCCACTATACCAGTCTGCCACAATACCAGTCTGCCCCACTACCAGTCTGCCACTATACCATTGTGCCACTATAAAAAAATATGAAACAAAATTCAGACTTTTAAACACAGAATTCTGTGTTTAAAAGTCAGAATTCTGAGGTTGAAAGTCTGAATTCTGAGATTATAATGCTGGGTTAAAGCTGAGGAGATTGGTGGGCCAAAGAAACAGACCCCCACCCGCATCCATCCCCACCGAGACGTCACGCGAGGCGGCAGGAAGAGAGATAAGCACCCGCCCGTCTCATCTCCCCCCCACCTGCCACTCACACGGGAAGCAGGGTATGAGGAACCCCCCGTTCTGAGTAACCCTCCTCCTTGTCAGTCACACGGGGGAGGCAGGGAGGGAGTTCGTAAACCAGCCGCAGCGTCCCGGCACTTCCCCCCACCCCCGGCTGACACACTGGGAGAAGGAGGAAAGCAGCCGTCCCAGCGTCTCCACCCCCAGGCAGCCGCCCCCCCCAGCTACTCACACAGGAAGGGGACAGCCGCCCTGTCTCATCTCTTTTTCCCCCAAGAGACTCACAGACTCTTAAACACGCAGCGTTGGGTACTGTTTTATATTTTCCTTTTATGTTATTAATTAATTTCACTGAAATTTCCGTGCTCTCATGTTCGTCGCCCTCCGGCGAGTTCAATTCCCTTACCCTGCAGTGAATTCAGCATCCACCGCAAGGTCCATGGAATGTGTTGAAGGGATCCACCAATAAACCTGATGAACGCAGCCGACGAACCGCTGAACGGACCATCGAACGCCATTGCAATCCACTGAATGCAGCCGATGATCCACTGAACAGACCAGTGAACGTAGCCGCAATCCACTGAACGTAGCCAGTGATCCACTGAACAGACCGTCGAACGCAGCTGCAATCCACTGAACGCAGCCGACGAACCGCTGAACGCAGCCGCAGTCCGCTGAATGCAGCCACAATCTGCTGAACGCAGCCACAATCCGCTGAACGCAGCCACAATCCGCTGAACGCAGCCACAATCTGCTGAACTCAGCCACAATCTGCTGAACTCAGCCACAATCCGCTGAACTCAGCCACAATCCGCTGAACTGACTGCCGAACACCGATAATCAACCGGCCAAACTGGGAGCGGAGGACTGCAATACACCCATAGAGAAGGTAGCAGGGACCCCAGGCAGGAGTGTGCACTCACACTCACGAAGCCCCTGCCCCAGGTGCAGCTATCAGATAGCCAGTCCCCCCCCAACGAGCTCCACGCCCTCATCGCCCCGTCCTCCGGGCCGGATTTCCCCATTAGGCACAGTAGGCATGTGCCTACAGGTGCCTGCCACAAGGGGGCGCCTTGCTCTGTGTGTAAAAAAAAAATTGCAATAATTTAAACCACTGTATCTCTCTGGAGCCCTAAGGGTTAGAGGGACATATGAGGTATCATTGGAAAGGTCAGTTTATAGCCTTTCCAATGATACCAAATAAAACCAAGTTAGATTTATTTATTTATGTAAAAATAAAATATCTATTAAAATAAAATCTTTCTCATTTTTTTCTAACACTGCACTATTATTCAGTTTACAATTATAAAGTGAACAGTGATGCTGCACTAACTTATCTCATTTACCATACTGCCAGCAAGTGTGTATCTGGTGAAGCAACGCATTGTTTAAGTCAAAACTTAGACCGTGGCGCTGCAGTGAGGAGGGACAGGGGGTCTTTGGAACCTGCATCCCTGAATTGTACAGCACACAAGGTTAAGTGAGGTGTCATTGGAAAGGTCAGAGTCTAGTCTTTACTATGATACCAAACATGACCATGTAATGTGTAAAAATAAAAAAAATGAAAAAGTAAATGCAAAATATTTTTTTTCTGTTCTACAGCAAAGGCAATATATGCTTTTACATATAAAACAAACCATGCTGCTGCTGCATTCACTGCCCTCCTCCTTTAACCATTCTACTCCACTGACTCCCTCACTCCCTGTCCCCTCTTCTACTATGTCTTCCTTTTCTACAGACTCGGAGGAGGATGTCTCAGAACTTCTCATGTCCTCCTTCCCACTTGATCCCATCCCCTCATACCTTATTCGGTCTGTCCTACCAGTTACTGTCCCTGCTTTGACTCATATTTTTAACCTCTCCCTCCCCTCTGGAATCTTCCCCTCTGTATTCAAACTTGCTCTGATCACTCCCATTCTAAAAAAGCCATCTCTTGATACTACCTTCCTTTTGAACTACTGTCCCATCTCTCTGCTCCCCTTTGCCTCCGAAATCCTAGTACGTCTGGTCTATAACCAGCTCACAAGTTTTTTTGCTGCTAACTCTCTACTCGATCCGCACTAGTCTAGCTTTCGCACCCAACAATCTACTGAGACTGCTCTGACCAAGGTGACTAATGATTTAGCTACCGCTGAAACCAAAGGTTCCTTCTCCCTCCTTATTCTTCTTGACCTTTCCGCTGCATTCAACACTGCTGGTGATCACTGCTGGTGATCACCCTCTCCAGCTCCTCACACTGCGTCAGTTTGGCCTCAGTGACATCACTCTCTCCTGGTCCTCTTCCTGTCTCTCTTTTCGCTCCTTCAGTGTCTCCTTCGCTGGTGTCTCTTTACCACCAGTTCCTCTTTCAGTTGGGGTACCTCAAGGCTCTGTTCTGGGTCCCCTACTCTTCTCGATCTATACTGCCACTTTGGACAGCCTCATCTCTTCCTATGGATTCCAATATCACCTCTATGCTGATGACACCCAAATCTACCTTTCCTCTCTCGATCTCTCTCCTCCGGTGTTAGGCCGGCAGTAACACGGTCCATCAACTGTCTCCGACTGGATGACTTCCCATTTCCTAAATTTCAACCTCTCTAAAACTGAACTTCTCATGTTCTCTCTCTTGAAAACCTCCATTCCTGCGCCAATTTCTCTTCAGGTCAATGGTGCCACCATTACTGCTACCTCTCAAGCTCCATTGCCTTTGTGTCCTCTTGGACTCCAATCTATCCTTTACTCCTCACATTCAGTCTTTAACCAAATCTTGCTACTTCCACCTAAAAAACATTGCACTCATCCATCCCTTTCTTAATCCAGACTCTACTAAAATGCTCATCCAAACTCTTATCTCCCACCTCGACTACTGTAACCTACTTCTCTCTGGCCTTAAGAGATCCCAGATTCTGCCACTGCAGTCTTTAATGAACGCCTATGGCAGACTCTGCTTCAAGACTTCTCCCGAGCGGCACCCTTTCTATGGAACTCCTTCCCCAGCAACATCAGACTCACCTGTCTCTCCAGTCCTTCAAGAAGTCTCTGAAAATGCATTATTATAGAGAAGCCTTTCGGCTCACTCCATGATCCCCCACTGTCATTTCCTGCTCCATCTTCCCATACAGTCCTCATGCAACCGGTTACTTCAAATACCCTATTCACCCTCATCTAATGTGTCTCTCCTCTTAGTTTGGAAGCTCTCAAGCAGGGTCCTTCCTCCTTCTGTTCTGTGTGTGTAACATATATGTACAGTTGTGTTCAAAATTATTCAACCCCCACTGAAATTGAGTGTTTTGGCCAGTTTGACATTGATTTTGATCATTCAGTCATCTTGCTTACAATTAAATCAAAGAGGCACGTGTAGGTCAGACAAATATAACATAGCATTTATAATGAAATAACCACAAATGTCTTTTCTGTGCTTACATCATTATCAGTTTTATTCAACCCCCAAGTGACATTCAATCTTAGTACTTAGTACAACATCCTTTTACAGTTATAACAGCTTTTAAACGTGAAGCATAGCTTGACAAGTGTCTTGCAGCGATCTACGGTATCTTCGCCCATTCGTCATGGGCAAAAGCCTCCAGTTCAGTCACATTCTTAGGCTTGCGCACTGCAACTGCTTTCTTTAAGTCCTACCAGAGGTTCTCAATCGGATTTAAGTCAGGTGACTGCGATGGCCACTCCAAAATGTTCCAGCCTTTAATCTGCAACCATGCTCTAGTGGACTTGGAGGTATGCTTGGGATCATTGTCCTGTTGAAAGGTCCAACGTCTCCCAAGCCTCAGGACGGACAGCATCACATTGTCATCCAATATCTCCTGGTACTGAAGAGAATTCATGGTACCTTGCACACGCTGAAGCTTCCCTGTACCTGCAGAAGCAAAACAGCCCCAAAGCATGATTGACCCCCCGCCATGCTTCACAGTAGGCAAGGTGTTCTTTTCTTCATAGGCCTTGTTCTTCCTCCTCCAAACATAGCGTTGATCCATGGGCCCAAACAGTTCTAATTTTGTTTCATCAGTCCACAGAACACTATCCCAAAACTTCTGTGGTTTGTCCACATGACTTTTGGCATACTGCAGTCGACTCTTCTTATTCTTTGGAGACAGCAAGGGAGTTCTGGCATGGAGGCCTTCATTACACAGTGTGCGCCGTATTGTCTGAGCTGAAACTTTAGTACCCACATCTGACAAATCTTTCTCAGTTCCTCAGCAGTCACACGGGGACTTTTCTCCACTCTACGCTTCAGGTAGCGCACAGCAGTCGAAGTCAGCATCTTCTTTCTGCCACGACCAGGTAGCGTTTCAACAGTGCCCTTCGCCTTGAATTTGCGAATGATGCTTCCTATGGTCTCTCTTGGTATGTTTAACATCTTTGCAATCTTCTTATAGCCATTGCCCTTCCTGTGAAGAGTAATCACCTCTTCTCTTGTCTTCCTGGACCATTCTCTTGACTTCATCATGTTTGTAACCACACCAGTAAATGTCTAGAAGGAGCTGAGTATCACAGTCATTTTAAAGCTGCCTAATTGGTGCTTATTATGCTTTATTGCTGCTCCGTGACATCCACAGGTGTTTTCAATACCTGATTGAAAACACTTGAATGAACCTCTGTTCTTCAGAGTGGTAGTCTTTAAGGGGTTGAATAATTGTGTCAATGAAGAATTCACAAAAGAAACATTTACTACTGTATTATAAAAAAAAGAATTTATGTCATTTTAGTTGCATATGGTTCTTTAAAAAGTCCTTGTGGGGGCGGAGCCGAGCCGGCAATGTGAGAGGACGTGTGCTGCTGGAGCTCCCGAGTAGCCGCTGATTGAATTGAGACAACCACCACTTTAATCTTCTTTATTTCGCTCTGGAGGTACAAGGGAAGATAGCAGGAGCCATGAAGTCCTCCAAAAAACCAAAAAAGCCTGACAGCGCACTTGTAGCGCCGATTTTTACACCGCGGACCCGCACAGTGACTAGGCCCCAAGATGGCGGCGCTTCCTCCAGAGATGGAGGGAGAAGCCCATCCCCAGGCTCAGACACATCAGAGATGGAGCAGGAATCGGGCCCGGCGACCCGCCAGGACATCCGTCGCCTGCAAGAATTTATAGCGGAGGAGCTGGCGCGCAACACAAGAACGCTAACGGCGGAGGTCTAGGTAATTGGGACACGCACAGCGCGTCTTGAGGAACGGGCAGAGGCATTCACGGACACGTGCAACACACTTGCCCACCATGCTGAGACACTAGCAACACGGGTGGAGACACTAGAGGAGGCTCTGGAAGATTTATCAAACAGGTCCAGACGCAACAACGTCAGGCTCCGAGGCCTGCCTGAATCGGTGACATCGGATGCGCTGGACGCCACGCTTACTGGCATTATGAAAAAGTTATTACCCGCGCTGCCACCGACTAGATATCTGATCGACCGGATACACCGTACCCTGGGGGTGCGGAAAGGCCAGAACGCACCACCGCGCGACGTAGTCGCTAGATTGCATTATTACTCGACAAGGGAAGCTTTACTACGCACAGCTCGCGACCAACAGGTGGAGTACGAGGATGGCCAGTTGCTTTTTTACCACGACCTTGCCCCGTCGACCCTGGCTAAATGCAGGGAATGGCAGGTAGTCACAGAACTGATGCGCTCCCACGATATGCGCTACTCGTGGGGATTCCCATTTCATGTTTTGGTCCACAAAGATGGTCGCACGTATTCTTGCACACACCTGTATAGGGCTCAGGACTTCCTACGCCAGCTGGGATTGGAGGTCCTGGACGCAATTGCTCAGCTCACCCCTCCGAGTTCCCTACCACGGCTCTCCAGAGACTGGTCTCCGGCTGGAGATTGAATATGGACAGCCATGGGGCATGTATATCCTTCAGTCCAGGTTTTGCGGGGCTTAGGCTCTTAGACGGCTCTTTGATGCTTTCTTAGGTTATATTCTGCTTTTTCTTTGTACCTCTGATTTACTTGTTAAGGTGGTTGTAGTTTTAGTATGACGTTTAATGTGGCGGTTGCTCGGGGGGACAGTGGCCGAGGGTTTTTTCCCCATGGCTTGCTGGTTTCCCCGAGACTACCTCCTCCTCCAAGGTTCCGTTCCTTTGGTTTACCCATCCGTTCGGGACATTTTGTTCTTTTTTTTTTTCCTTCTCTTTCTCTTATTTCCCTTCCCAACCTATTCCCCCGGCCCGGCCTTACTTTCTCTCTTCTGACCTTGGCCGTATGATTATGTGAATGTATTTAATACTTCTGATCCCCATGTAGGTGGCTCCCGTCATGTCACCTCCCCCCTCGGTAAGAGGCTGGGAGCTGACGGAACGGGACAGGGGTGGAGACGTGGGGAGGATGGTGGCCATGCGTTCCCCTTCCTGGTCCCATAATGATTTCTGATCTTAAATTTGTCTCCTTGAATGTCAAGGGACTAAATTCCCCCCGCAAGCGCCGTCTCCTGTTTCGGGACCTTAAGCGGAAATCTGCGAACATCGCATTCCTACAAGAGACTAGGATTTCTACCACTGCGGCCTTTCGCTTAGCAGACCCATCCTATTCCCGTGTCTTCACCTCATGTGCCATCCCTAAATGGAATGGGGCCGCTATTTTGTTGCATAATTCCTGCCCGCTGCAGATTACTGATGTATATTCTGACTTCGCTGGGAGGTATGTCTTGGCAAGGGGTACTTGTTCGTCTAAATGGTATACATTGATGTCGGTATATGCACCAAATGGGCCAGATGCGGGATTTTGGGCGGACCCCTCCTCCTTTCTCAGGTTGCATGCTAAGGGCAAAATCATATTGGGAGGGGACTTTAATGCTACTCTCTGCTCTCCACTGGACCGATCCGGCCATCCCCCTCACATCAGTCTGACTCCATCCTCATCCCAAGATAGGCAGTTTCATGCTTTTGTGCGTAATCATGATCTGGTAGACATTTGGAGGGTACAGCACCCCACAATGAAGGATTTCACCTTTTACTCCCCGGTCCATTCCTCATACTCCAGATTAGATTATTTTCTGATTTCCCCGGACTGTATTCCCTTGATTGCAAAATCAGGCATTGGCTCCATAACTTGGTTTGACCATGCAGATGTGCTTTTGCATGTCCGCCCACTGGCGTCTGGCAGCAGTGGCCAATGGCGGCTCGATCCCTTGCTTCTTTTGAAAAAGGGGGTTAGGAAAGCGGTTGGATCCGCACTGGATTCATACTTTCTGTTAAATGATACTCCTGACGTGTCCATACATACATTATGGAATGCTCATAAAGCAGTGATTAGGGGAGTGCTACTTAGTCAGGCTGCCTACCACAAATGCATGAAGCTGCAGGCCATAGTCACGTTACAGACTGACCTGCGGAGACTGGAACTCAGGCATAAACGTGTCCCGACGGACGACACCCTTTCGCAGCTTAATCGAGTTCGTGCAGACCTTAACGGTTTATTTTTAGATGATGTGGGGAGATTGTTGCTATGGTCCAAAAGGCGTTATTATGAACGAGCGAATAAAGCAGACACACCCCTGGCCAGGATGCTGCGCCCTAGATGCCACACTGTCTTGTTTCCGTTGATCCGAGATAAAAAAGGGCAGGTTCATAGATCTCCTGAGGATATTCGGGATGCCTTCACAGCGTATTTTACGGATATTTATGATCATTCCCCCACCCACAAAATAGGAAATCGCGACCTGATAGATAATATAGAAACTTACTTGAGGCGTCAGAACCTCCCTACCCTTGATAGGGTTCAGTCCCTATTGTTGGGATCCCCTATAATGGAGGAGGAGATAGGGAGGGCTTTGGGCCTGATGAAGCCATTAAAGGCCCCTGGGCCAGATGGCTTCACATACCGGTATTATAAAGCGTTCTGTCCTAAATTAAAGCCCATTCTATGCCGTTTATTTAATGCCGCACGGGAGGGTGCCCCTTTCCCTGCAGAGTCACTGTTGGCTGCCATAGTTCTCCTCCCCAAACCTGGGAAAGACCCTGAGAACATTGATAGTTACAGGCCCATATCCCTCTTAAATACGGACATTAAACTATTAGCAAAAATTTTGGCCTTGCGCCTAGACCCTCTCCTCCCCTTTTTGGTATCACCAGACCAGGTGGGGTACATTCCAGGTTGACAAGCGTACGACAATACGAGACGCGCGGCGGACCTTATTTGGTTCGCTGAGACCTATCAGAAGCCTTCCTTATTTTTGTCTTTAGATGCTGAGAAGGCCTTTGATAGGGCGGAGTGGCCGTTTTTATTTACTTTACTTAAACAACTGGGGTTCCCCCCCACTTTTCTCTGAATGATCTCAGCCTTGTATGCTTCCCCAGGAGCGCAAATTTTGATACCGGGAGCCGATAGGATTCCCTTTGTAATCCGGAACGGAACCAGGCAGGGCTGCCCATTATCTCCGGCCTTATTTGCTCTTTTTTTGGAACCTCTATTGCTTGCTATTAAATCAGACGCGGGAATCTCGGGACTTACGGTGGGTGACTTGGAATTTAAATTATCGGCTTATGCCGATGACGTCCTTCTCTCCCTGACAGACCCTTCCACCTCCTTGCCCCGGGTTTTAGATCTGCTCAGTGACTTTTCTACTCTTTCAGGATATAAAATTAATGTTACTAAATCAGAGGCACTCCCGGTGGCGCTGACAGCAGAGGCGATTACAACTCTCTCTTCTTCCTGCCCTATAAGGTTCACCCACTCGGAGCTGGTATACCTGGGGGTCCGCTTAACATCATGCTCGGCACCTTATTCGGCTAATTACCCTCGCCTATTTGCGACTCTAAAAGCGGAGTTAGAATGTTGGAATCAGGGTGGATTTGATTTAAATCAAGTCGATTTAAATCATGATTTAAATCATGATTTAAATCACTAATAAAAAGGCTTGATTTAAATCAACTCGATTTAAATCATAATTTTTAAAGAGCAGCTGCCATCTCTATCCCGCAGCGGCTACCGTAGGTAGAGGAACTTCATTAAAAAATTGCCAAATTGGATCTCTTTTACGGCCTGCTGCCATATAGTTTTTTCCTTCAAGGAAAGAATGTGATAAACCTCAGGTCATACACACAAAAAGATCCAAAGACTTGTCTGTCTGTGGCTGTGCAGTATTGTGCTCAGAAAGTTTCACTTTAATTTTGTAGTACTGCTTGTCTGCTTGCCACTTCTTCCTCACACTTAGTTTCACTTTCTTCTTGTGCAGATCTATTCCACTCCAAACAATCAGAAAAATATTGTTTCTATTCTATTCACTGAACTTCTTGAAACTTAGCACTGAAGGAGTTGATTCTGTATTCATAGGTTTGTAGAAGTTAGGATTAGGTGTTTTTCTCACTTTGTTCAGGTTATCACATTTTTGCTGTGAAGAAGAGGCATGTGATCTCTGCTGAGTCAAATTCAGTTTTGAGAACTGCAAAAGTAAACCAAGCATCTGTGATAATATCTTGTAGGCAGAGAACTGCCCAATACTCTTACAAAACTCTGGAAGAGCATGACATTGTGAATGGATTAATGGAATTTATTTACCAAAAAAATTAAACATACAGCCTTATTCTACATAATTAAAAAACAAATCTTTATTTCATGATGGAATAACCTTTGGATGGTAATATATTTTCCTCAAAAAGCATTTATTTAAAAAAATCTGATTTAAATCAAAAAAATCCGATTTAAATCAAAAAAATCAGATTTAAATCAAAAAAATCCGATTTTTTAAAAAAAATCATTGATTTTTATCCACCCTGGTTGG
Organism: Leptobrachium leishanense; assembly: GCA_009667805.1. Classification (NCBI taxonomy): domain Eukaryota; kingdom Metazoa; phylum Chordata; class Amphibia; order Anura; family Megophryidae; genus Leptobrachium; species Leptobrachium leishanense. Next base: position 257,024,521 of record CM019065.1, on the reverse strand, counting down.
AATAAATATACGATAACATGGCTCGGTAGGCTTAACTGCATCAAGATGAATGTATTACCCAGATTATTGTATATGTTTCAGGCATTACCGGTTCCTCTCGTTGCTTCAGAGGTCATCACTTTGCAGCGCTCAATTGATTATTTTATATGGGCAGGGAAACGATGCCGCGTAGCTAGACATACTCTCTATTGCCCACGGTCTCTGGGCGGCCTGGGCCTTCCATCTCTTCTCACTTATTACTATGCAACTCAATTGGCACAAGTGGTAGCCTGGCATGCTCCGGCGGGGTCTCGCAGGTGGGTCGACCTGGAAGCGTCCCTTATGCGGCCGAATAAGATACAACATTGGATATGGCTGGCTCGAGAACATCGTCCTTTGATCACCACCACATGCCCAGCCATATTAAACTCTCTGCGCCTTTGGCATAGGCTAGCAGTGAAATGCGAGTTGACGTCTATACCAACACCTATGACTCCGATTCTTGGGAATAGAGACTTTCACCCCGGTCTACTCATGAGGCCTTGGCATGACCTATTGGACTCAGGTGTGTGCAGAATACATCATTTATACCACAACGGAACTTTGATTCCTCTTCGAGATATTTCGGGACTGTCTTTTCTACACATTTTCCAATTGACATCATACGCCACCCAGGCTCACATCAAGCAAGCTGCACTGGCGCCGCTGACTCGCTTTGAGCGATTATGCCTGGCCGGCACATACCCGAGAGGCCTTATATCTTCATTATACCGGGATCTAACATCACTGTTGGACTGGAAAGACCTGTCCTATATTCATGCTTGGGAAAGAGATATTGGGGAAACCTGGACTCAGAGGATTGGTTGGACATATGGGAGATGTCTCGCTCCGTGTCGGTGTGCGCCTCATTGCAGGAACAGTCCATTAAAATGATTATGCGGTGGTACGTTACGCCATCTCAATTGGCGCACATGAATAGAAATTTACCGGATGTATGCTGGAGATTATGCACCTCCAAGGGCTCCTTTTTCCACATGTGGTGGACATGTCCACGAATTGTACCGTTATGGAAGGAAGTCCAAGATCTACTGATTCTAGTTTTATCTAAACCTATCCCGTTAGATCCTTGGGCATTTTTGCTCTCCAGGCCGCTCCCTGAACTTACTTTCCATGAAAACAAACTATTAGCCAAAATTACCCTGGCCACGAGATGGGCTATGGCGGAAGTCTGGAGACAACCCCTCCCGCCCTGTATGGCTAAAGTATATGGCAGAATCAGAGACACTCAGGTTATGGACGAACTGACCGCTATAGTACGTTTTACACTACCATCATATAGTAAAACTTGGGGGCCCTGGCTTGATGCTGGGTTATAATCTATGGCGGGAATTTGGGCTATGGTCACGTATATAGGGCTTCTTGGCCCCTTCCACCCCCTTTTTTCCTTCTTTGGCACTCTCCCCCCCCCCCACCCTTCTACATTTCCCTCTATAGCATTCGACAGGTTGGATTAATATCTACAGTATGTTTTAGGATTCTGGCCTGGGCCGGGCCACTCATTCCCCTCATTCCCCCCTTCCCTTTTCTTTTCCTTTCTTCCCCACCTCTCCGCCCTTATTTTTCACCCTATTTTCATTTCATAATATGGACAGGATTATGGTTTACTAGGATGCATATGTAAATTGATATTGCTTTTTTGGCGCTGCGACGCCACATTTGCACCCATGTTATTCTTATTGTCTTATCGTCCAATAAAATTATGTTTAAAAAAAAAAAGTCCTTGTAGGATTTCATTCTGAATACAATTACAAATGTACACTAAATTCCTAAAACCCTTTACAGCATTGGGGGTTGAATAATTTTGAACACAACTGTATATTTGTTATTCTGTTTCTCCCATTGTACAGTGCTAAGGAATTTGTTGACACTTTATAAATACTTGTAACTGTAACTAATTCAACTAAGGCAACAGATTCTGCCTCTTTATTTGATTTGAGCACAGAGAAAAACAGTTTCAGTTTTGGTGGGTAGGGGCGCTCCGCATTTCTGTGCCTACAGGCAGGCCAGCCATCAGAAATTTTGGGGCCCCTTACTGACCCTCAGAATGGGGCCCCCCCACGATCCTCTCATCCCATAGGAAATCAATATTTACTGTGAATCGTCACATTACAGAGTGTTAGTCCCAATCTCTTTAAATCACCCATATTGCTCGCACAACAGCACATTTAAAAAAGTACCTATCTGGCTCAAATAATTTAAGACAGTATGAAATTCAAATTGTGATTAAAAAATAATACCAAAATCGTATTACAGAGTGTTGCTCCCAATACCTTAAAAATCACATAAAATGTGCATTAGTACAAACAATGTAGCACATATCAGAGCACCACAGCAATAGAACTCACAGTAATGTGCACTGTGAGCATATCAGAGCACTACAGCAATAGAACTCTCACGGTAAAGGCAGGGACTATGAACGTACACAGAATCCAAAGCAAAGGACCTATAATGGTAAAGGCAGGGAATATGAACGTACACAGAATCCACAGCAATATACCTCTAATGGTAAAGGCAGGGAGTATGAATATACACAGAATCCACAGCAATAGACCTCTAATGGTAAAGGCAGGGAGTATGAACGTACACAGAATCCACAGCAATAGACTTTTGACGGTATAGGCAGGGGGTCTATCCTTTATCATGTCCATCTCCCCATCTCCCTTTTCAGTTCATTTCACCCCTCCTCCTCTTTTCATGTCACCCCCCTGGTCCTCTATTCATATCACCCCCTCCTCCTCTTTTCATTTCACCCCTCCTCCTCTTTTCATTTCACCCCCCCTCCTCCTTTCATTTCACCCTCTCCTCTTTTCATTTCACCCCCTCCTCCTTTCATTTCACCTCTCCTCCTCTTTTCATTTCATCCCTCCTCCTCTTTACATTTCACCCCCTCCTCTTCATTTCCCCCTTCTCCTCTTTTCATTTCACCCCTCCTCCTCTTTTCATTTCACCCCCTCCTCCTCTTTTCATTTCAGCCCCTCCTCTTTTCATTTCACCCCCTCCTCCTCTTTACATTTCACCCCCTCCTCTTCATTTCACCCCCTCTTCCTCTTTTCATTTCACCCCCTCCTCCTCTTTTCATTTCACCCCCCTCCTCCTCTTTTCATTTCACCCCTTTTCACCCCCTCCTCCTTTCATTTCACCCCTCCTCTTTTCATTTCACCCCTCCTCCTCTTTTCATTTCACCCCTCCTCTGCTTTTCATTTCACCCCCTCCTCCTCTTTTCATTTCATCCGCCCTCCTCCTCTTTTCATTTCACCCCTCCTCCTCTTTTGATTTCACCCCTCCTCCTCTTTTCATTTCATCCTCCCTCCTCCTATTGTCATTTCACCCCTCTTTTCATGTCACACCCCCTCTCCTCTTTTCATTTCACCCCCTCCTCTTTTCATGTCACCCCCCCCTCCTCTCTTTTCATCTCACCCCTCCTCCTCTTTTCATTTCACCCCTTTTCATCCCCTCCTCCTCTTTTCATTTCACCCCTCCTCCTCTTTTCATTTCACCCCCCTCCTCCTCTTTTCATTTCATCCTCCTCCTCCTCTTTTCATTTCACCCCTCCTCTCTTTTCATTTCATCCTCCCTCCTCCTCTTTTCATTTCACCCCTTCCTCTTTTCATTTCACCCCTCCTCTTTTCATTTCACCTCCCCTCCTCTGGTTTCTTTTCACCCCCCTCCTCCTCTGGTTTCATTTCACACACCCCCCTCCTCTGGTTTCATTTCACACACCCCCCTCCTCTGGTTTCATTTCACACACCCCCCTCCTCTGGTTTCATTTCACCCCCTCCTCTGGTTTCATTTCACACACCCCCCTCCTCTGGTTTCATTTCACACACCCCCCTCCTCTGGTTCATTTCACCCCCCTCCTCTGGTTTCTTTTCACCCCCCCCTCTGGTTTCATTTCACACCCCCCCTCCTCTTTTCATTTCACCCCTCCTCCTTTCATTTCACCCCCTCCTCCTCTTTTCATTTCACCCCCTCCTCCTTTCATTTCACCTCCCTGCTCTTCATTTCACCCCTCCTCCTCTTTTCATTTCATCCCTCCTCCTCTTTACATTTCACCCCCTCCTCTTCATTTCACCCCCTTCTCCTCTTTTCATTTCACCCCTCCTCCTCTTTTCATTTCACCCCTCCTCCTCTTTACATTTCAGCCCCTCCTCTTTTCATTTCACCCCCTCCTTTTCATTTCACCCCCTCTTCACCCCCTCCTCCTCTTTTCATTTCACCCCCCTCCTCCGCTTTTCATTTCACCCCTTTTCACCCCCTCCTCCTTTCATTTCACCCTCTCCTCTTTTCATTTCACCCCCTCCTCTTTTCATTTCACCCCTCCTCCTCTTTTCATTTCACCCCTCCTCTTTTCATTTCACCCCCTCCTCCTCTTTTCCTTTCACCCCCTCTTCCTCTTTTCATTTCATCCTCCCCCTCTCCTCTTTTCATTTCACCCCTCCTCTGCTTTTCATTTCACCCCCTCCTCCTCTTTTCTTTTCATCCTCCCTCCTCCTCTTTTCATTTCACCCCTCCTCCTCTTTTCATTTCATCCTCCCTCCTCCTATTGTCATTTCACCCCTCTTTTCATGTCACACCCCTCCTCCTCTTTTCATTTCACCCCTCCTCTTTTCATGTCACCCCCTCCTCCTCTTTTCATCTCACCCCTCCTCCTCTTTTCATTTCACCCCTTTTCATCCCCTCCTCCTCTTTTCATTTCACCCCTCCTCCTCTTTTCATTTCACCCCCTCCTCCTCTTTTCATTTCATCCCCTCCTCCTCTTTTCATTTCACCCCTTCCTCTTTTCATTTCATCCTCCCTCCTCCTCTTTTCATTTCACCCCTTCCTCTTTTCATTTCACCCCTCCTCTCTTTTCATTTCACCTCCCCTCCTCTGGTTTCTTTTCACCCCCCTCCTCCTCTGGTTTCATTTCACACACCCCCCTCCTCTGGTTTCATTTCACACACCCCCCTCCTCTGGTTTCATTTCACACACCCCCCTCCTCTGGTTTCATTTCACACACCCCCCTCCTCTGGTTTAATTTCACCCCCCTCCTCTGGTTTCATTTCACACACCCCCCTCCTCTGGTTTCATTTCACCCCCCTCCTCTGGTTTCTTTTCACCCCCCTCCTCTGGTTTCATTTCACACCCCCCTCCTCTGGTTTCATTTCACACACACCCCCTCCTCTGGTTTCATCACACCCCCTCCTCTGGTTTCATTTCAACCCCCCCCTCCATTTTCACTCCATCCCCTTTTTCATCCCCCCTCCCTTTTCATCCACCCTGTTTAATTACCTTCCTTGGTCCTGTCATTGCAGGTGCTCTCCTCCACGTGCATCACACTAGTGCTGGGAGGAAGTGACCTTCCTGATCACTTCCTCCAAGCGCCCAGAGTACACAGGAGGAAGCCAGTCAGCCAGGAGTTGGGTGGAGCATGGGCTACAGACCTCTGGCGAGCTCTCTCTGACATCATCAGAGGGGGCCCACCAGCGGCCATATTGGAGTCCCTGCTCCCCGGTGGCTGGGTCACCTTTCCAGCCCAGTGTTTAAGAGCTTTTCTGGGAAGCTGCCACCCTATCTGAATAGACTGCTTCCCCCAGCAGCTCCCTCATCCTATAACCTCCGATCCAGGACCAGCACCTTACTTGCAATACCACAATACAAAAAGACAGTGGCTCGATCCTCATTTTCCTACAGAGCACCACAATTATGGAATAACCTCCCAGACACCATCAAATCTTCCACCAGTCTTAAGTCACTCAAGAGCTCCTTACTAACATACCTCAATACAGAATGCACCTGTAAACATGTAACATAATGACTATTTCCTACATATTTATTTTCTGTTAATCTGTATATTTGTGTTGTTAATATCTTACATTGTATTACTTTGTATTTCTGTAACTGTAACACTTCAATGTTCTTGAACCCAGGACATACTTGAGAACGAGAGAAATCTCAATGTATCCTTCCTGGTAAAATCCTTTATAAATAAATAAATAAATAAATAAAAAAATGTAGGCCGCAGTACCTCCTCCGAGGCCTGCGGCCTAAAGTTAAAATAGTTGCCGCCGATGGCGGGCCCCCCCTCCGGGCCCCTTACAGAAACATGGGCTGTAATGCCCTGATTGCTGCCCTGCCTACAGGCTCCTGAGGTGCAAATCCGGCCCTGCCCATCCTGACATCACTGCAGAGGCGTCACGCGGTTCTACATTCAGAATGTAAGGAGGATTGTGTGGCGCCTCTGCAGTGATGTCAGGGTGGGGCAACGATATGATGGAGCTTGTTCGGGGACTGGCTATTGGCAGATGAGCCTGCTGGAGCCGGAGAAAACTACACCTCCCGGTGTACTGCGCGGAGCGAAGCCGCGTGCTCGGTTTTATACCAATCTTGAATGACTGGCTTAAACCGAGCGTGCCCTCCGGCCGCAACAGATACCACTTCTCCCGAATCCAGGAGTTCCTGAAGTGTTTGCGGGTGTCAGGAGCCCACATTCACTTGAGGGAGATTCCCGAAACTTCAGGGAGACTTGAGATCCCTCCCAGTGGGGAGCAGTAACCGCGATATAGAAAGGGTATATTGTCCCACTTGGAGGCTAGTCCATGAAACAGTGATATAGAAAGGGTATATTGCCCCCAGTCAGAGGCTAGTCCATGTAACAGCGATATAGAAAGGGTATATTGCCCCCAGTTGGAGGCTAGTCCATGTAACAGCGCTATAGAAAGGGTATATTGCCCCCAGTCAGAGGCTAGTCTATGTAACAGCGATATAGAAAGGGAAAAGGGTGCAGGAATATTGGCTTTGGAGGGAAAATTAGAAGTTCTATTTTAGAGAGGTTGAGCTTTATGAAAAGGAAAGTCATCCAGTCAGAGTCAGCCAACAGGCAGGCTGTAACACGGTCCAACACAGGAGGAGAGAGATCGAGAGAAGAAAGGTAGATTTGGGTGTCTTCAGCATAGAGGTGATATTGGAGTCCATAGGAAGAGTTGAGGTTATCCAGAGAGGCGTTATAGATCGAGAAGAGTAGGGGGCCCTGAACAGAGCCTTCAGGTACCCCAACTCGGGGAGGAACTGGGGATGAAAAGGCACCAGCGAAGAGACACTGAAGGAGCGAAGCGAGCAATAGGAAGAGAACCAGGAGAGAGCAGTGTCTCTGAGGCCAAGTTGACGCAGTGTGAGAAGCAGGAGAGGGTGGTCAACAGTATCAAATGCAGCGGAAAGGTCAAGAAGAATGAAGAGGGAGAAGTGACCGATGCTTTCAGCAGCAATTAAATAATTGGTCACCTTGGTCAGAGCAGTCTCAGTAGAGTGCTGAGAGTGGAAGCTGGACTGGTACGGGTCAAGTAGGGAGTTAACTGGTGAGCTGGTTATAGACCATGCTTTCTAAGATTTTGGAGGCATAAGGGAGCAAAGAGATAGGATGGTAGTTTGAAGGGAGGTGGAATCAAGAGATGGTTTCTTCAGAATGGGCGCGATTAGAACATGTTTAAAAACTTGTCTTTTAAATGTAACGTTAGTCCATTAAAAAAGGTATTACTACACACTGCTGTACTCTGGTGAGTAAAATAAATGTAAATATTAAAATGATAAGAAAAACATTTTTGATCTGGGCTTGACTTTTTAATTATTTTTATTTAAAGACCATTTATTCTTTTTTTTTTAAACATATTTTTTATTCATTTCGGAACAGTACAACATTACAAGTAAAAAAAACAAAAAACGACATGTAGTATAACAGTTTGGAGGAAAAAGCAATAAGAAATTCCGAAATCCAATATTAAGTAGTAGAGATACCATACAAACAAGGCTTTCAAAACTAGAATACAATGGTAAATAAACGTACATCTCCACCTGTAATGATTACAGAATACAGCAGTGTTTATTGGCATGGTGATGGCAGCTCGCAATCGAGGTATCTGATGGGGAGGCAGCGAGGAAGCGACTCAAGGAGAGGTCTGACGAGTCCTGGGGAATCGGTGGGTTTTCTCGCAACAACTATAAGGAGTACCAGGGAGCACAGAAGAAAGTGTGTCGTAGGGAGTTTTTGGTCTCGCATGGGAGTGTTCAGATAAGAGGGGACCAGTTGGTGAAAAAGGTCTGTATTTTCTCGTTCTGATGCATGGATGCCTCAGACCACTCGGCAAGGAAAATGGCATAAATCCTCTCATACACCATACGGAAAGTAGGAGGAGTAGCGAAAATCCATTGGGACAGGATTGCTTTCTTACCCGTTGCTGATAATAGGGTAAGCCAAAATCGATGGCATTTGGAAAAAGGTTGGGGAGTGGGGGGAGTCGGTCTATAAAGAATGGCCCAATCTGGAGAGTGGGGGATTTCAAGTCTGAGGACCTGCCTGCTGAATCGCCATACCTTATCCCAAAATAGTTGTATGAATGGACAGGACCATAGGCAGTGCCCTAAATCGACTGGGGTGTGGTGACACTTCAGACAGTGTGCAGTTGGTAAAAGCCCAGCTCTGGCAATTCTATCTGGTGCCAAGTAAGCGCAGTGTAGTATTTTGTAAAACATGTCCCAGTAGTTAGCGGAGGCAAGTAAACTTCGGGAGATTAACGTGGCAGTTATCAGGTTTTACGGAGTGAGGTCAGGGAAGCTAGAGGTCCATTTAGATATCGCCCTCCAAGGGATCATGGTGGAGGTCGAGAGCTGCAAAAGCGCATAAGTCGCAGAGGTGGAGGGAGGGGGTGAGGAGCATGTGAGTAATTGCGTGTCCAGTGGATTGGCTAGATCCATGGGGGATAGGGTCTGCAGTTGGGTAAGGAGAAACAGTTTCAGTTGTAAATAGTACACTGGGTGTAGCTCCAGAGGGGCAATACGATCCTTCAAGTTGGTGTAGGAATACAGTAAACCCGTCCCTCCGTCCAAATAATGGTGAATACTGGTAAAGCCTCTTTGGGCAGGGAAAGTGTTTTGGAAATGAGGGTTGTGAAGGATAGGGGACCATTCAGATGTTTGCCAGGACACTTGGAGACGTTTGCGGATCTTGACCCACGCCAGTTTCATGGTGGACAGTAGTGGATTAGAGCATAGTGTGGGTGGGATTTTAGGGGAATGTTGGTGTAGAAATGTTGATAAGGAAGAGGAGGGGAGTAGTGCTTGTTCCACCCGGAGGGGTGCGAAATGTGAGGTGTCGTGTAGCCAATCGGAGACATAACGATATAGTGTCGCTAAATTGTAGTCCAGTATGTTTGGAAAATTGATGCCTCCTCTAGCTATGGATTATTGAAGATTAGGGAGCGGTATACGTGCCCGTTTACCTTGCCATATGAATGCTGCATACTGCTTGTGTAGTAGGCGGAGGTCTGTAGGTTTTATTAGTAGAGCCAGTACCTGTAGAGGATAAAGCAATTTGGGAAAGAGGGTCATTTTAATCAAGGAGGCCCTTCCCAAATAGGATAGGGGAAGCGAACTCCAAGCATCTAACAGTGACTTAGAGTTAAGTGGGGATCAATATTGAGTCGATACAATTGAGCGAGATCAGCTGGTAAAATGATCCCCAAATACTTAATGAAGGGTGTGGGGGCCCAGGAGAAGGGAAATTGTCTAAGCCAAGTGCCACGGGTTTTAGTTCCTAAAAGGTAAGGCAAGCATCTGGGATTAATTTGGAAACCCGAGGCCACTCGAAATATGTCTGGTATGGTTAGTAATGGTGAAGCCGCTGAGGCAGGATCTGAAAGGAATAATAACAGGTCGTCAGCGAAAGCTACCACTTTTAGTGTCACTGAGGGGGATAGGTGAATGCCAGTGATCTCTGGGGAGGATTCAAGGATGCGAATGAGGGGTTCGAAGGCAAGATTGAAAAGTAACGGGGATAGGGGGCTGCCCTGTCTGGTTCCTCGTTCTAAAACGAAGGGAGTAGAATTGAGGCCATTCGCCGTGACCACCGTGGAGGGGCTAAGATAAAGCGCATGAAAGAGGGCTAGAAACACTTTTCCGAAATGACGGAACTTAATAAAGCAGACTAAGTAGGCCCAGGATAGTCTGTCAAACGCTTTGTCTGCGTGCAACTCAGTAGGAGATTAGAAGAGTGTGGTGTAAGGGAAGAAGACCATATCGCTGCTATGGCTTTTCGGATGTTAATGGTGGAGTGCCGGCCGTTAAGGAAGCCTGTATGTTGGGGGCCTATGAGACACGCTAGGGGGCCTTGTAAGCGACCGTCCATAATGGTGGACAGTAGTTTCAAGTCAGTGTTGAGTAATGCTATAGGTCGATACGAAGTGACTAAAGTGGGATCCTTTCCGGGTTTGGGGATCACCACCACCCGTGCCTCATTGAAATTTGGAGGGGGATCGTCCCATTGTAAGATATTATTGTAAAGTGAGGTCAGGTGTGGGACCACCAAGCCAGAGAGGAGTTTATAGTATTCTGCCCCGAACCCGTAGGGTCCCGGAGTCTTACCAGTTTTGAGTGAGGCTATTGCTTTACGTACTTCAAAGTGCGTGATAGGTGCGGAGAGTGCATCACGATCTGGCAGGGTCATTTTCGGAATTTGTGCCCTATGAAAAAGATTCAATTGAGCGGAACAATCATCAGGGCCAGCTTTATAAAAAGTCTGCGAAGTATGTCCAAAAATAGTTAACAATGGCCGCCGGGTCCGTGAGTAAGGTGCCCTCTGTAGTCTTGAGTTGTGATATGAAGGGTCGCGTCTGCGTCTGAGAGCGGACAAGGTTAGCTAGAAGGTGACCGTGTTTATTGCCAAAGTGATACAGCCGGTGTTTCTGATGTTGCCATGAGCGCTGTGCGATGTCGGTGGCCAGTGTATCATATCTGGTCTTGTCCTGCTTGTACAGTTGCAAAGCTGTGGGGGTTGGGTCCAACAAGAAGGTTCTGTAGCTCTTGAGCAAGTCTGAGTGAGCCCTAGTTAAAAGTTGAAAGTCTTCCTTCCGTTTACAGGCTGTAAACTCAATTATCTGGCCCCAGAGCATCGCTTTGGAAGCGGACCAGAATAGATCAACCTCGTCTGTGTGTTGTATTTTGTCGTTGGTGTAGTTATTCCATGCTAGTTCAATGTGTGACTTGAACAGTCCGGAAGCCATGAGGTGGGAGGGGAAGCTCCAATTGTGGGTGTAAGGCCGCGGAGTCCTGAGTGTTCGTTCGAGTGCTACCGGTGCGTGATCTGTAAGTAGTAATCGGGCCAATCATGGTGTGCAATGCTCAGGAAGAGAGAGAGAGTCCGAGAATTAGAATAAATCTAATCTGGAAAATGATTTGTGGGGATCAGAATAAAATGTGAAAGCATTTTCTGTCCAGTATGGCGGGGTCAGCTGCAAAACACAGAAGCAGAACCAAAACAACAGTAATAAATAAAAGAAAGTAAAAGAATTTGCATGGTAGGTGCGACATGCCTCGTCGGCAACGCCCGTCCAGTTGTGGGGCCTTCAGCATATTCATGGGGGTTGTGGTGAGTGGTGATTTTGCGAGAGTCCAGGGTCATTCTTCAAGATGGTCGAGGCAGCATCTGGTGTATCGTAAAAAAGCGACCTGGCCATGAAGGTGGACCCTAAGGCGTGCTGGGTATTGGAGCATGAATCTTATGTTGACCACTGCCAATTTTGTACAAATAGGGGCAAACGCCCGTCGACGGGAAGCCAATGAAGCAGAGAAATCCTGGAAGAGACGTAAAGTAGCTCCTTGGTATTCTAAGGTACCTGCTTTTCTGTACGCCTGGAGAACACAGATTTTGTCTGCGAAATTCAATAATTTTAAAATGACGGTGCGTGGTCGATTCAATGAGGGGGAAAGGTCCGGTCCCATCCTATAGACCCTCTCCACTGTTAGCGGAACATCATCTGTTATGCCTAGAGCCGTGGGGAGCCAGGAGGAGACAAACGGTTGAAGCTGTGGGCCTTTCACAGATTCTGGGAGACCAACAATGCGTAGATTGTTTCCGCGGCTTCTAATTTCTAGATCATCAACTTTGTCTAACAGGGATGAGAGAAGAGTCTCATGGGATTCCATGGCCGTCTGAAGGCGTGCAAGTCCATCTTCTAGAGTCGATATCCTCTCTTCCACCTCCGTCAGGCGTTGAGCCTGGGAGGTGATTTGGGAAAATGCCAAATCAATGGTTGCTGACAGACAGCCCAGCTTCTCATCCAGCAGGGGTGAAAGCATTGCGGTAAATTCGGCCATCTGGGCGGCCGTGGTAACTGTCAAGAGGGGACTGGCTGGTGCGCTTCCTGACTCCGTAATCGACTGAGTCGGGGATCTGGTCGTCGCCGGCACGCCCCTACCATGAGATTTGGTCGTGTTGCATTTAGGGGTTTTGGCAGAGGACGTGACAAATTTATCCATTGTTGACAGTGTATAGAGAGGAGAAGGTCGTCGAGAGACCAATAACGTAGGACTCATAGGTTAGAGGTAATGGGATCTGAAGGGACCTCCACAAAAATTTTTATTTTTTTTTACATGTACGGAAAAAATTAGATGAATAAAGCAAAGCCCCAGGATAGATGGGAAAAAAATTTACTTTCAGGAATAGTGGGCCTCCTAGGGACCACCATAAAAATTTAGGAAAACCGCTGAGGGTTCTGTTAAAAATTGAGGCAATCCAAAAATTTTTGTTTGAGTATAGTGTGCCCCTACAGGTCCACCAAAAAAATTTCTATCGCTAGAGCAGAGTGTGCGACCAACGAAAAGAGTATAAAAAATTGTTGGGGATGGGCTGCCTGCCGTCAACGAGCATTCACAGAAACAAATTGTCTTTTTTAATGTGTTGTGCATTAAAAAGGGGGAAAAAAAAGTTTAGTGAAAGAGTCCCACCTGGTATGGGTAACAAGTCAAACCTGTGTCAATGGATGCTTGGGGCACTCAAGAAGTCTGTGGCTCAGACTCGGGGAGCTGTGGAGCATGATGGACGCCGCGGCAATGGGGCAGGCAGGTCGGTCTCAGGCCTTCCGTCTGCAGGAGGCAGGATGATAAATCATGCACTGTGTTTTCTACTGACCTGGCTGTAGGGATCAGCCGCGATCAAGCTGTGGGCAGTGCATGGATGGGTCTCGCAGACAGCAAGGGCCGAGGGTGTAGGCGTTTCCGTCCGAACAGAGGTTCCAGAGGCCTATCAGTTGGGCCACAGCACGTGGTGATATCGGAACAAGTGCCGTGCGCAGACCTCAGGTCCCGGGAGCGAGCGGTTGCTTCGGCGAGTCAAAAGCCTACCCGCAGTATCGTAGCCACCACGTGTCCAGCTGGCAAGGGAGCAGCTCAGGGTGTGTCAGGCTCCTATCCGAGCGCCAGGGGGTCATGCACCTGCGGTAACGGCGGGTATGGGAACAGCCGTGATCGCGGCCTGAGCACTTCTGGGGATGGAGGGGGAGAAGAATTGCAGTCCCAGGTGGAGCTGGAGCAGGTATCACCCCAAAAGTCAACCAGCGGGCACGGTCAGAAAGTGGAAAATCTCCAAATTGCTATCCCAGTCGACAGAGGACAATTAAAATGCGGCCATCTTGGAGGTCCGCCTCCCGGAAACGCCCATTTATTTTTATATTTTGCAAAAACATTTTTATTTTTAATTGAAGACCTTTTTGTAATTTTTTAAACATTTTTATTTTGAAAAGACTTATTTTAATTTTGTAACAGATCTTTTTATTATTTTTTAGACACATTTTTATTGATTTAAGCAAGGAGAACAGGAGACTTTTAAATTTTTTTTGAGTGCAGTGGATTTTGCCGATGCCAATTCGATGTGATTCAGAGATTATTGGTGCAATTTGTCAGTTTTCGCCGACGTCCGGTAACTGCTTTGGCAAAATATGGTGAACATGCACTAGTGAATTCACTGTATTTTTGGCTAAATGGATTCACTGAAGACCACCGAAATGCATTGATACACAAAGCACCGAAATGTGCACCAATGTAAAATAATATAAAATATGTTTTCATTTCACTAAATGCCAAATAATTCAAACAAAATATTCAGCTCCAGACCCATAGCTATCTTAATATAGCCCTGCGTGTTTGCATATCTGTCAGGAATGGCGTGCGATGGTTGGTGAGGTGAGCCCATGGTGCAGTGATTGGAGGAGTCACGTAGATTACCAGGCATAAAAAGGTTTATTTAAAGCATAAACACAACAGGAAATAAACGGACCAGAGTCTATATGAAGCAAGTAATAGACTGTATGCTGGTTCCAGGGTTTACTGTAAAGCAGGGTTTTAACTTGCCAGCGAGGAGTCTTGAGAGTGGGGTGCACTTGCCAGCGAGGATGGTTGGAAGCAAGGGTGCACTTGCCAGCAAGGATGGTTGAAAGCGAGGGTGCACTTGCCAGCGAAGATGCTTGAAAGCAGGGGTGCACTTGCCAAGTTCACAGGAGGATTTCAGGTTCAGAATAGCATAGAGCTTCAGGAACTGGACTGGTTGCTTGCACTTCCAGAACGTTAATGTTGAAGCCCTGATGGAAGGGTGGATCCCTCTTTTAAACAGGCTTCATTAGGGGTCATGGCATACACCTGAAGGCACCACGATAGCAGATGAACGGCCAGAGAGGATTCTGAAACCTGTATACAAATATAAGCAGGTTAATGACAAGCAAATGCAGGTAAATAAAGGTTTGCCAGGGATTAGGTGGGGGCACAGGCTTAGTCTGGGACTGATTACTAACAATATCAGAGTGGGCCAGTCTGGATGAAATCCAGGGCTGATTTTTTTCGTCCCAGTACAGCAGTGGGGGCACATTGGAGGCCATTTGCAAATGAGTTTTGATTACAATAAACACAATTCCATCACATAGCTCCAGAATATGACCAGATCGACTCTTGCAGTAGTAAAGTATGCTTGATTATGGTAATGAAGGAGTTAAAAAACAGTAAAACTGTTGTTAGATCAATCTGAGATACAATTGGAATATTGCAGCCTTCAATATTTTCACTAGTTTTCTGTCTTTGATTCCAGCTTTGGTGCACATTTTTTGCTCCCGAATTAGTACGCAAAGGACTGGAGAAATCCTTAAATGATCTTCAACTAGATTATCTTGACCTGTTTATATTGCACTGGCCTTTTTCTCTTAAGGTATGTTACAACAGATAATGCGATCACTAACATTATATAAGTGTTTAAAGGTTTTCCACAGCATTTTTCAAAGTTTAACTGGCGTTCGAAGACTAACCCTTTGACATCTGTTATGTTAATTACTATGTCATTTAATATCATTAGACTATTAAACTATTTAGATTTTATTATGTGGATGGCTGCAAAGTAGAATGGTGCAGTAACATACTGACACTTTTAAGCCCACAGGTGCTGAACGACACACAGATTCGAACAAGGGTTTTGTGTATGACAATGTCAATTTTCTTTCTACTTGGGAGGTAAGAACCATTTTCACAATGCTTCTGATTCACTTAAAAAATTGAGATTAAGCTTTTTTACTTGTCACTTTTGCTTTTCAAGTTAGTTTTAAAGTATCTGCAAACTCACCTCACTGTGAGGGAAGCGCAAAAAATTTAACACTTACCATTGTTACTGCATTGTGCCCTCCTGGCTCCGTACAGTAAAGGACACAGAGAGCAAATAATATTAAGTTATTTTTCCACTGGCACTGTGCCCAATATCCCGTACAAACAATTGGGCAGGTGACACCCCTTCCGGTATTCATCAACGGCTCCCTTGGCCGAGCCCCTGACATAACAAAAGCTCATGATTGGGCCAGTAATAGGGAGTGGCTAAGAAGTAATCACAAGAGGGGCCTAATAGCTTTATAAATTTGTGACATGACAATTTTCCCAATTTCAGGCTCTAGAAGCTTGTAAAGACGCTGGATTGGTGAAGTCAATTGGAGTGTCCAACTTTAATCACAGACAGCTGGAACGTCTTCTCAGCAAATCAGGACTCAAGTATAAGCCAGTCTGTAACCAGGTATGGATGCTAAATGAAGGAGCAGATTACGAATAATAGACCTCTGCCATACACAAAGCAAATTGCATTTTAGTAAATAGTTTGGTTTTGGGTTTTTTGTTCTATTTAATTTACCCTACAAAAAGAATACTATGGTCATAGCTACATGGCTCTAATTTTTACATGCTATCCTTTAGGGATGTGCGTTTCGGGTTTTGGAATTTTCAGTGTTTTCGGATGCGGCCGATTTTCCGAAAATTTTTAGATCCGAAAATGGCAGATCTGAAAAGTTTTCCGAGCCGAAACGAAATATTTTCGGAATTTTCGAATGTACTTGAAATGTGTCAAATCGAAATTTATTGCTTTGAAACGAGGAGAACAGACGTTCCGAAAAAACGAAAATTTTCGAAAATACGAAAAGTCGATACAAAAACGAGCTAAGTGACACGAAAATACGAAAAATGGTCGAAATTCCGAGAAAAAAATGTACACGAAAAACGAGTCGAGCCGAACCGAATCGAAACAAAAATCGGTCGAAACGAGCCGAATCGAAAAGTTTAAAAATCCGAAAAATCGAATCGAACCGAAAACAAAATCGGTGCACAAGCCTACTATCCTTATTCTCTGGCTAGCCACATATTATTCAAAAGATTTTTATTGAGAAGAACACAATACATTCAGTGGACAGTGAGCCACATATTAAATACAATTACAAAATATAGACGCAGTTAATAGATGAAAATTCCAAGCTGCAAGTAATGTTTGCAGCAATGTTGACTCAAGCAGTTTTACGTACGGCTGACTGTTATACTTCTTGGTCCTTACCGTACACATCACACTGCTTTGTTACGCCACCCAAACTGGCCTAGATAGATATGAGAAGTGCTAAGAAGGTCAGCCTCCACCAGGCTGATGTTGCTGAGTTTGGACCAGCCTTCTGGGCAGCCTTGCTAAGACGTCTACCCACAAACACAATGCAGACAGGGAATGCTAAACCTCACACCTTGATTAGAGATGAATTGCCCCTGGTGTGCATGGACTTCCAGAGCCTCATCACCAAGGTAACCGCGCTGGAAGGAGAGTGATATTCGCCAGAGAGTCCATAATGATGTCACCTCTGTTCTTGTGCATCAAATTGCCCAAAATGTACAATGTGGCATTGCATGTGGAAGATATAGATAACTGAGGCTGCCACAGCAATATTTGAATCAGGGGCCTTCCAGAGATGGAGCATTCCCCAGCATAGTTGCATGCTACCATTATGACAATAGTATGCGGTTAAATAGGCCCAAACACATGACCTTAAACTTCTGTGATATTACGACTATCAAACTGAAGTGTCCAATGTATAGTCCTCCCAAGGACATCAGTGGTTGCCTGTCGGGCTTTGGTCCTAAGGAGAACATCCTTCAAAAAGTGAGGAAGTTCCAGGACATCAGGTTTGGAGATGCCTCACTTCAGCTATTCCCCGATCTCCCGCAACCCTAGTGTAGTGAAGGGCCCGAGACAATTGAACAAGGATTCTACAGGTGCAAAAAAATGAGATACGGCATATGCTGCATGGCCTCTTGGTGACTGCACTACATGGCCTTATCCACATGGGTTCAACTGACCACATGGACACTTCAGTGGAAGTTGGAACTCCAAGATCAATTTTACTGCAAAGGCATAACGCACTCAACTTTGTTCTTCTATTCAGTGGACATGCACAGTCAGCACCTGCACCACAGAAGTCTCATCATAAGTGATTCTATGGCCTCCACCATCCTAGTCACCCCCTGGGAGTTGAATATCTTTGTCATTTTGCCCATGCATTTGCTACTTACACCTGAGTCCCAGGGCTGGCTCGACTCCTGGAGGTCATTGCAGGCACAAAGCTGCTGCTTCTCTATTCGTATCGAATTCTGCAGGTGCATTGCCATGTCGTCTGACATAGCACGCATCTAATGTAATGCTACACTTTAGAATTTGAATGCAGAATGTTCCTCCATGCATCAATTTTATGATGCTTCTACTTTGAGTCACTTAATGGATGCTGGCGTCCATGCATCATTCCACACACACATACAGTCAGGTCCAGAAATATTGGGACAGAGACACAATTCTAACATCTTTGTCTCTATACAACACCACAATGGAGTTGGAAAGAAACAAACACAATGTGCTTTAACTGCAGACTGTCAGCTTTAGTTTGAAGGTATGTACATCCAACCCAGGTAAACGGTGTAGGACTTACAGCAGTTTGCAGATGTGCCTCCCACTTGTTAAGGGACCAAAAGTAATGGGACAGAATAATAATCATAAATCAAACTTTCCCTTCTTAATACTTGGTTGCAAATCCTTTGCAGTCAATCACAGCCTGAAGTCTGGAACGCATAGACATCAACAGACGCTGGGTTTCATCCCTGGTGATGCTCTGCCAGGCCTCTACTGCAACTGTCTTCAGTTCCTGCTTGTTCTTGGGGCATTTTCCCTTCAGTTTTGTCTTCAGCAAGTGAAATGCATGCTCAAAGGGATTCAGGTCAGGTGATTGACTTGGCCATTGCATAACATTCCACTTCTGTCTCTTCAAAAACTCTTTGGTTGCTTTTGCAGTATGCTTTGGGTCATTGTCCATCTGCACTGTGAAGCGCCATCCAATGAGTTCTGCAGCATTTGGATGAATGTGAGCAGATAATATTGCCCGAAACACTTCAGAATTCATCCTGCTGCTTTTGTCAGCAGTCACATCATCAATAAATACAAGAGAACCAGTTCCATTGGCAGCCATACATGCCCACGCCATGACACCACTACCACCACCATGCTTCACTGATGAGGTGGTATGCTTAGGATCATGAGCAGTTCCTTTCCTTCTCCATACTCTTCTCTTCCCATCACTCTGGTACAAGTTGATCTTGGTCTCATCTGTCCATAGGATCTTGTTCCAGAACTGTGAAGGCTTTGTTAGGTGTTGTTTGGCAAACTCTAATCTGGCCTTCCTGTTTTTGAGGCTCACCAATGGTTTACATCTTGTGATGAACCCTCTGTATTCACTCTGGTGAAGTCTTCTCTTGATTGTTGACTTTGACACACATACACCTACCTCCTGGAGAGTGTTCTTGATCTGGCCAACTGTTGCGAAGGGTGTTTTCTTCACCAGGGAAAGAATTCTTCGGTCATCCACCACAGTTGTTTTCCGTGGTCTCCCGGGTCTTTTGGTGTTGCTGAGCTCACCAGTGCTTTCCTTCTTTTTGAGAATGTTCCAAACAGTTGTTTTGGCCACGCCTAGTGTTGTTGCTATCTCTCTGATGGGTTTGTTTTGTTTCTTCAGCCTTATGATGGCTTGCTTCACTGATAGTGACAGCTCTTTGGATCTCATCTTGAGAGTTGACAGCAACAGATTCCAAATGCAAATAGCACACTTGAAATAAAGGCCCAGGCCTTTTATCTGCACATTGTAATTGGGGTAATGAAGGAATATCACGCACCTGGCCATGGAACAGCTGAGAAGCCAATTGTCCCATTACCTTTGGTCCCTTAACAAGTGGGAGGCACATCTGCAAACTGTTTTAAGTCCTACACCGTTCACCTGAGTTGGATGTACATACCCTCAAATTAAAGCTGACAGTCTGCAGTTAAAGCACATTGTGTTTGTTTCATTCCAACTCCATTGTGGTGGTGTATAGAGCCAAAGATGTTAGAATTGTGTCGATGTCCCAATATTTCTGGACCTGACTGTATTTTGGCACACGAATACAACACTAACCAATCACACCCCTACTCCTGCTATATAACCGTGCTTCCTTTACTTCCTCTTTGCTGTGTTGTGGATTTTTTACCTGGATCCAATAGCATGTGTATATCTGTACTGATTTCCTGGTATCCGACTCAGTTTTCTCCTATTGACTATTTTGTTTCTCTGTAACCCTGACTGTTTTCTAGAATCGGAATCTCATCTGGGGTCCCTGTGGTGGGCACTTATCGTAGCATAGGGCACATTCTTCACCCCATCAAAGTGTGAGCCTCTTATGGAGGATCGCACTTTGTAGGCCCGTCAAACATCCATCGTAGCTTTTTGAGGGTTTCAGCACTGGTGAGACCTCACTTGGAGTACTGTGTGCAGTACTGGAGACCGTATCTCCAGAAGGATATAGACATCTTAGAGAGAGTTCAGAGAAGGGCGACTAAAATGGTGTACGGCTTGAAGGAGAAAAGTTACCAGGAAAGGCTTAATGATCTTAACATGTACAGCTTGGAAAAAAGACGAGACAGAGGAGATATTATAGAAACATTTAAATACGTAACACGGCCACTATTCTATTCTCATCCTGCTTGACCTCTCGGCTGCTTTTGACACTGTTGACCACCCCCTCAACTCTCTGGGTCTCGGTGACACTGCACTCGCTTTGGTTGACTCCTATTTATCCAACAGGTCCTTCTGTGTGTCCTTTGCTGGTAACTCCTCCTCCTCATTGCCTCTATCTGTTGGTGTACCTCAAGGCTCTGTCCTTGGTCCTCTGCTCTTTTCCATCTACACCTCCTCCCTGGGCAAAATCATCAACAGCTTTGGCTTTAATTACCACCTCTACGCTGATGACACTCAGATCTACCTCTCTACCCCTGATCTCTCTCCCCCTGTCCTTTCAAAAGTCAGTGACTGTTTATCTGGCATCTCCTCCTGGATGGCCTCCCACCACCTAAAGATCAACATGTCAAAAACTGAACTCCTACTTATTCCTCCCTCCAATGCCTCCCCACCTCCATCACGATGGAGGGTATCACCATCTCCCCATCAAACCAAGTTCGCTGTCTTGGAGTTACACTTGACTCTGTTTTTTCCTTCATCCCCCACATCAAGTCTCTTTCCTCCTCCTGCCGATACCAACTGCGTAATAGTTCCAGAATTCGGCCATTTCTTACCGCTGTCACCACAAAACAACTCATACACGCCCTGGTAATCTCCCGACTCGACTATTGCAATAATCTCTTATCTGGCCTCCCTCTGTCCCGCCTCTCCCCCCTACAATCCATCCTGAACGCCTCCGCCAGGCTAATTCACCTCACCCGCCGCTCTGTCTCTGCCGCTCCCCTCTGCGAGTCCCTTCACTGGCTCCCCATCCACTGCAGAATTAAGTTCAAAATCCTTATCCTTACCTACAAAACCCTCACTAACTCAGCTCCCCACTACCTGTCCTCACTAATCACCAAATACACCCCGGCCCGCTCCCTAAGGTCAAACAGTGACCTGCGACTAGCTTCTCCCCGCATCACCTCTTCCCATGATAGACTGCAGGATTTCTCACGCGCAGCCCCCACTCTCTGGAACGCTCTCCCTCGTACTGTCAGACTTCCCCTAACTTCTCTTCCTTCAAACGCTCCCTTAAAACGTTCCTATTTAGGGAAGCCTACCACCCAACTCACTGACGCAACAATCAGTCTCACCTTACAGTCCTCTCCTCCTGTTTCCAACCCCAACCCTCCCAGATTGTGAGTTCCTACGGGAATATGGCCCTCATCTCCTCCTGTACTGTTTGTCAAATGTTGTTCAATGTATTGTAACCCTGTCTATACTGTGCTTATTGTACAGCGCTGCGGAATATGCTGGCGCTTTATAAATAAAGAATAATAATAAAATACGTAAAGGGAATCCACAAGGTAGAGGAAGGGAGTATATTTAAACGGAAACAAAGTAGCAAAACAAGAGGACATAGTCTTAGATTAGAGGGGCAAAGGTTTAAAAGTAACATCAGGAAGCATTATTTTACTGAGAGGGTGGTGGATACATGGAACAGCCTTCCAGTAGAAGTGGTAGAGGCCAAAACAGTAATTGAATTTAAGCAAGCATGGGATAGGCATAAGGCTATCCTAAACAAAAGATAAATCCAGGTAAAGTATCCATGTAATTGGGCAGACTAGATGGGCCGAAAGGTTCTTATCTGCCGACATTTTTCTATGTTTCTATCTCCGGAGTAACGTGTGATACTATTAAGTACGTTACAGTGTGGCTTTCCCTGACAAGCCATCATAATACTACGACGGACGCAGGGAGGGTGGGTTACACGTATGCATCAATGCCCTCGTGTGACCGCGGCCCTAAGTTGTCATGGTGTATATGGGCATTTGATCCCAGGATGGAGGGATAGGAAGCAGATGAGTATTGAGGTTCAACAGGGGTTTATTGGAGCAGATAATATAATCACAACAGGGCTTGTAAAGTAATATTTAGGTTACAGGGCAGGAGAGGTAATGGCGTAAGACCGGGAACTAGGAATGTGCAATTTGTTTCGTACCGAATTGATTTTTCGGATGAAATTTACCATTTTCGTGCTTCTGAGGGCATCCTGAATCCGAAATGTTGACCACACAAAATTTCTGACTGATTCGAAATTTCGAGTCATTCGATTTGATACTTCGGATGATTCGAATTTTCTGGTCGATTCAGGTCATTTTGGCGTTTGGATCATTATGGCGATTCGGTTCAGTTTGGTTTTTCGTTTTTTAGTGAGTTATTTGTTTTTTTATTGCTTATTTAAGATTGGGAAGTAGATTTACTGCCAATAGAATGTAAGTTCCTTTACTTATTTATTCTTTTAAGATTTTTTAAGCATTTTTTGGGTGAAATTTTAGGTTTCTTAACTTTTTTTTTTTTAAAGAAACAGGTTTCAATGCAGCATATGAATCCGCACAGTGTCGGGCAGCACCTCTAGTATAATTACTGCAGCATATGATTCTGCACACTGCTGGGCAGCACCTCTACAGTATAATTAATGCAGCTTATGACTCGTGAACACCGCCGCGCAGTGTGCGGAATCATATGCTGCATTAATTATACTGTAGAGGTGCTGCCCGGCAGTGTGCGGATTCATATGCTGCATTAATTATACTGTAGAGGTGCTGCCCGGCAGTGTTCAGATTCATATGCTGCATTATTCTGTAGAGGTAAACCGTTTTGTTCATTTTTTTTCCTTTCATACCATTTTAATATGATTAAATGAAGTTGTGCAATGCATATTCATAAGAAAAAAAAGGATCTTTCATGAAAAATACTTCCAAAAGGAACGAAGCGGCAGAATTACAGTATCAACCAAAATATTGGAGCATCCGAAATACCATTAGTCTAAGTCAAAATGAAATAGACCCTTTGAAACGATGAGAACAGACGATCTGAAAGACCGAAAATTTCCGATATCACGAAATGAAAGTCGATACGAAACAACGAGCCGAAACGAAAATCGGCTGAAACGAAAATTTAATAAAAAAACAAATGAGCCGAAACTAAAAAAAAAATGCATGCACATCTCTACAGGGAACCACAGAGGTTATACAGGGAGATATGGAAGCTATACAGAACCCAGGGATACTTAAAAACTATACAAATAATACACAGAGCTCCCAAGAAGGTAGACCGGAAACCATCTGGCAAGGGGGCACGCATAGGATTGGGTTTTACAGGTAAAACTGCTCACAGTATACCCACACATCAATTATATGCATACTGACAGGGTGACTAGGGGCAGCATGGTAGCTCACCAGTTTATCAGCAGGTAAATAGAAAAAATAACTTTTCCCCTGCATATAGGAATAACAATGCCCAACCCTATGTAGTGTGCTGACGTTCTCCTTGAGTGGGTGTAAATATAGGACTGAGACCAACACTGAAAGTGTGCACCTAGGAGCTGGTAAGGAAAAACTGATTGTTTTGATGTATTGTTGTACTGGTAGCCTGCTTAGCTGGACAGTTCTGATAGAAGGATCTCAAGATTATTTAGTCTCTTGGAGAGGAGTAGGATTGATACATTTTTTGTGATTTGAGGTATGAGAAGATGTAACCTCGAGGTGGTTTTTGTTGGTGAAAATAAACACTCTCAAAAAGTGACAAAGCGAAGGAGATTGCTAAGACCTTTTACCGCTCTTCCTCCTTTTGCCTGCGCTTTTGGTGACATGCCCACCGGTCGCTCACAGAAGCTGGGGTCCGGACAGAGGGACATTCGGGACTCCATGAGAGGTGGGTCCACTTCAAAAGGAGATGCGATCTCCTCATCCCTCCCCCCGGGCTACGACTTTTCAGAAGATGAAGAGGACCCCTGGCACTCGGGTGATAGCTCTGCGATGACCTGGATCTCCCCGCAATCTCGGAAACCAGATTCCCAACCACTATCTGCAGCAGCAAAAAAACAGGCGCTAAAGAAACGAAAAGTAGCGCTGACGGCGTCTTTGAGTGCCTCACTTGCTGCTGGTGGCCTCTCTGACGGGGATTCGGCCGAGGGACACCAGCTTTCAGCCAGCAGTAGTGTGGCTTCGTTAAGACAGGACGTTTTGAGACCGAGTGCCCAACCGCAACAAACGAGAGCAACCTCACTCGAAACACGTATGACACAGCCTGAGGAACGACGGCAGGAGGAGGATGATGATCTTCCTCTTACGAAAAGAGACCTTCGGAGGATCTTGGACGAACTCCGGGAGATCCGGGGGGTGTGGAAGCCTGAAGTGGCGGCGGTTCGAGAGGAGGTTGCAGCAATTTGTGCGCAGGTGACAGCAGTGCAGGCGACGTCCTCTACAGTTCTATCGGAACATACTCACCTGTTGGGACAGGTCGCTGGTCTAAAATCCCAGGTCGAGCTTTTGTCCCGCTCTGTGGAGATGCTGGAAACAAGACACCGCCGTCGTAACGTCAAGGTCAGGGGCATCCCGGACTCTGTGTCGTCGGATGAACTCCCAGCTTATGTGTCTCGGATGGCGGGACTTCCTCCTGACAAGCCAGATGTGATCAGATCGGTATTCAGAGTTCGGAGGCCTGCGGCGCTTTCGAAGGGGACACCCCGTGATGTCGTGGTGGCCTTTCGTGACGTAGCATTTAAGGTTAAGCTTATGTCTTCCTCCTGGCGCGAGAGATCCAGTGAAATTTGAGGGCTCCACGTTGGCTTTGTATCACGATCTTCCATTCCAGACTCTGCTTGCTCGCAGGCGGTTCCGTCCTGTGACTGCGGTTCTTCGTCGGAGGGGGATCCGTTATCGGTGGGGCTTGGCGGGAGCATTAGTGGTGACACATAATAACGTCCCCTACACCTTCACTGATCCTGAAGCCGCCTGGTCCGACCTTGAAGCGGCGGGCATCTCGCCGGACCCTCCGGAACTTCAGCCAGACTGAGACCTGAGCGATATTGTTTATCCCCCCCCAGCTTTTTTCTTTTCTGTTTACGTGTCACTGGTCTATAGATAAGCTCTGAGTTTAATCTATCAGGACAATTTGTGGCATTTACGTTGATAGTCCTACATGCTTATGTGTTTCTTTCGTGTTTTCTCTATTCCCTGAGGTTGGGACTTCTTGCTTTTTGTTTTTTGTTTTTTATTATTCCCTTATTGACTTGTTACTACTTGCATCATACATTGTCTGACTGGCTGACCGTAGTTAGTTTGGCCAGCCCTAGACGGCTGTCTTTTTCTACGTTTGATTTCGTGAATTTCCTGTTATGTATAATTCTCTAAATAAAGAATTTTAAAAAAAAAAGTGACAAAGCGATCTCTGCCGTGGCTAGATCACAACACAAAAAATGTAAATGTATTACAGCAGTACAACATGTGGTTATTATTATATAAACATTATTGTGCCGTAAAAAACACATTTTAGTGTGTCTGCCCTTCATGCACTATATCACGATATTTACATACTCCAAATCCGGAAGCACAACAACAATAAATATTTAAGCAAAAATAAAGCTGTGGTATGAACAGTGAATCATAAAATGCATCGTATTAAAAAAAAGCATGGAGAGCAAAACCTAATTATGCAGTACTGTATATATAAAGGAATATATCAGGGGCAGGGCTCAAACTTTTCACTCGCCTACTCGCATTTGGCGAGTAGAAATTAAGTGGAAATGCACACGCAGGCAGCACGATAAACTATTTTGTGCTATGTATTCCGGCATTGCCACCGTGTAGCCCCCCCTTCCCCAGGCTGCATGGTGGCAGGAAACTGCGGCCTAACCTGACCCAGCTTGTCTCTGTCACTGGCAGGGGGGTGGAGAGGAGCTTCCCTGCCTCCTTGCTCTGCACACACTGGGGTCTGATGACTAGGTATACATGTATCTGGCGTCTGATGTCTGGGTATTAATGGTATTTTTGTTACTTTATTCTAAATAAAACCTTTAACAGTGTAATTTCATAAGATAATTTAAGGGGGTGTGTTTAGGGGCACAGTTAAGGGCTGGGTAGGTGTTAGGTAGAGCAACTGGTGGCGAGTAACTCTTATGGCCTGGTTAGTAGCTTGGAACTTGAAATTTTGAGCCCTTATTATATTACACGTACAGTTGTGTTCAAAATTATTCAACCCCCACTGAGATTGAGTGTTTTGGCCAGTTTGACATTGATTTTGATCAGTCATCTTGCTTACAATTAAATCAAAGAGGCACGTGTAGGTCAGACAAATATAACATAACATTTATAATGAAATAACCACAAATGTCTTTTCTGTGCTCACATCATTATCAGTTTTATTCAACCCCCAAGTGACAATCAATCTTAGTACTTAGTTCAACATCCTTTTACAGTTATAACAGCTTTTAAACGTGAAGCATAGCTTGACACAAGTGTCTTGCAGCGATCTACGGGTATCTTCACCCATTTGTCATGGGCAAAAGCCTCCAGTTCAGTCACATTCTTAGGCTTGCGCATTGCAACTGCTTTCTTTAAGTCCCACCAGAGGTTCTCAATCGGATTTAAGTCAGGTGACTGCGATGGCCACTCCAAAATGTTCCAGCCTTTAGGCTAAGGTCAGACGAAAGCAGTTTTAACGTGCGTTTAGCCGCACGAAATCACGGCCGTGCTAGCAGCAAATGACGTCCAATGCCGGGGAACATACGACGAACGGCCGCACGACAGTTCATCCGTGCAACGCAAGTGGCAAACGAACGCATTTTTTCGAGAACGTCAAACCGCTACTACGGACGTACAGAGTGCGCTGCGGTCGCATAGCGGCGTGTTTGCATTATTGGGAGACGTCAGACGCTGCACACGTCCGGCCAACATAACGTCCAGACGCAAAAGGGGTTTTATTGATGATCCGTACAAAATCACGGACGAAAATGTGCATCGTATGACCGCTATCGCGTATTCCGTGAAAAAATACGTCCATTTGTTCGAACGCACTTTTTCACGGACAATGTGAAAAATGAGTTCGTCTGACCCTAGCCTTAATCTGCAACCATGCTCTAGTGGACTTGGAGGTATGCTTGGGATCATTGTCCTGTTGAAAGGTCCAACGTCTCCCAAGCCTCAGGTTTGTGACGGACTGCATCACATTGTCATCCAATATCTCCTGGTACTGAAGAGAATTCATGGTACCTTGCACACGCTGAAGCTTCCCTGTACCTGCAGAAGCAAAACAGCCCCAAAGCATGATTGACCCCCCCCCTGCCATGCTTCACAGTAGGCAAGGTGTTCTTTTCTTCATAGGCCTTGTTCTTCCTCCTCCAAACATAGCGTTGATCCATGGGCCCAAACAGTTCTAATTTTGTTTCATCAGTCCACAGAACACTATCCCAAAACTTCTGTGATTTGTCCACATGACTTTTGGCATACTGCAGTCGACTCTTCTTATTCTTTGGAGACAGCAAGGGAGTTCTGGCATGGAGGCCTTCATTACGCAGTGTGCGCCGTATTGTCTGAGCTGAAACTTCAGTACCCACATCTGACAAATCTTTTCTCCATTCCTCAGCAGTCACAAGGGGATTTTTCTGCACTCTACGCTTCAGGTAGCGCACAGCAGTCAAAGTCAGCATATTCTTTCTGCCACGACCAGGTAGCGTTTCAACAGTGCCCTTTGCCTTGAATTTGCGAATGATGCTTCCTATGGTCTCTCTTGGTATGTTTAACATCTTTGCAATCTTCTTATAGCCATTGCCCTTCCTGTGAAGAGTAATCACCTCTTCTCTTGTCTTCCTGGACCATTCTCTTGACTTCACCATGGTTGTAACCACACCAGTAAATGTCTAGAAGGAGCTGAGTATCACAGTCATTTTAAAGCTGCCTAATTGGTGCTTATTATGCTTTATTGCTGCTCCGTGACATCCACAGGTGTTTTCAATACCTGATTGAAAACACTTGAATGAACCTCTATTCTTCAGAGTGGTAGTCTTTAACCACTTCAATGCTGAGGACGCGCTCATTGAGCGCGTCCTCCCATTGGGGTCAGCGTTCGGCCGGGTTCCGGCCGATCGCTGGCCCCCCCGGTGCGGGCTGACATCCTCGATGTCAGCCTGGCATCCGGGACCACAGCCGCCGGATGTGCGGAGGAGGCGCCTGAAAGGGAGGGGGGAGGTCCTTCGGACCTCTCTCCCTCCCGATCGGCGGCTCTGCGGGGGTTAACCCAGGCATCATTTGGAAGGGCACAGCCTGCCCTTCCAAATGGTGCCTGGCATTAACCCCTGGGGAGCTGGATCGCGAATCGGCGCTGAAAAGCGCCGGTTCGCGATCCTTTCCCGGAGCTGGCCGACATCTTGGATGTCGGCCAAGCCTCCGGGAACTCCCCCTGAGGACTGGAGTCATCGTGCGTAGCACGATGACGCCAGTCCTGGACTTAACCCCTAACTGCCACCAACGGTGGAGATAGGGAGTTCCAATGAACTCCCTATCTCCCGATCCGTGGCAGTTAGGGGTGAATGTTTGGTATGGTTGGATCGGCCAGAGCATGTGAAAAATGTTGTCAAAAAAAAAAAAAAAAAATTAAAAAAAAAAAATTATAAAAAAAAAATAAACACTTTTTTTTTTTTTTGGTTTGTTAATGCAGCAATATTGTTCCCATTTCAATTATAATGTGAACAATGATGCTGCACTAACAATTTTTGTATGCGGTGCGTTTGTTAAAAATAATGTAATTTTCCCAAAAAAAATGTAACGAGACCCCATCTCTAATTTTTTTAACAAGCGCACCCCATACAAAATATAACCGCAATAGCTCGCATGTTAAAATATGAAAAAAACACTTTACACATTGTAAATTATTGAAAATACATATTTTATTGCATTTTTTGTTATAATATACAGACATGACATAACGTATACATATAATAATGACATATTATGAATCTACCGAGTCTGACGGAAAGAACGATATATAATATGTCTGGGTCATATACTAAAATAAGCCTTAAAAACACGTTTAAACATGATGAGCAAAACCGGTAAAAATGACCTCAGCACAGGGGCGGGAAAAGCCTCAGCTTTTTAGGGGCTCCGCCATATACTGGGTTTGGGTTGTCTTTAAGGAATCCTCTGTAGGTTGTTTTGGATGTCTTTAGACCCTCCTCCATATTCGGGGTGTGTAGATGTTTATAGGGGCTCCTCCATGTGTGTGTGCGTGTCTCTGCCAATGAGTTATGTGATCATACCTTTTACTATTCTAGTTTTTTTGCGGTTTTACTTAATATGTGTAACACAGACAAAAGTGAATCCCAGACGCTCTGTATTGTGTAACACAGACATAAGTAAATCCTTGTATTGTGTCCTCTGCGTGTGTAATGCCGACATATTGGTAAATCCCAGACTCCCTGTATTGTGTCCTCTGTGTATTATTATGTATAATACAGAAGTCATCTGTACATTTGGAGGGAACCCAAAAGTTTCCTAAACTTGTTGGCAGGCCTCTCCATGCAGCCTGTACTGCACTAACGGATGATGGCCACTGCAATATAGCAACAGCCATCTTTAAAACCAGAAAGTGTCTGGCTGTTTAAACAGGAGTTGCGACCTTGAAAAGAAGGAGTGTGTCCAATTTAATTTAGGGGGCGCACGAGTTTAATCAGGCCTAGGGCAGCACAAAACCTAAATACACCACTGACGTAAGGGCAGCCGGATCTCTCCTTCACTGTGCACACAAGGGCAGCTGCATGCACGATCCGCAGCACAGGACCATTCACTTCAACAGTCTCGCCCTCTGGATACACGAAGCAGCCGCTGGACGCACAATCCACCACAGAGGACCGTTCACCTCAACAGTCTCGCCCTCTCTGGATTCTCCTCGCTCTGCACGTGCACTTCCTCTCTTGGAAAACGTGGGCTTCCCTTAGGCACTGCTGGGAGGTGTAGTTCTCTTCCTGACAAATTGCATTAGGCCCTCTGTAATTGAAACTACATGTTCCAGAATCCTTTGCATCTTCCTGTCTTAGGGGAAAAGGGAGGAGAAAGTCCTCCGCAACTGTGACAGGCTGCATGTCTCTCTCCAAGCCCGGGACACCGCTAAACACAATAATACACACACAGTTCAAGTAGCCTGCGCTACACACTCCCCCCACCAAGAATCTTTGGTCCTCCAAAGACAGTGAAATCTAGAACCTGCTACATGCGTTAGTAGTACACGAGGAGAAACAGGTTAGCATGCCCAAGACAGTAAACCATTCACATTTTCATACAAAATCAACAGTGGGACTTTCCACCAATTTGCATAAGAAATACATTTGTTCTGTTTATATGACCCCCCACCTGGTAATACCCAGCCAAACATGCAAGGGAAATAGTTGGAATGGCCCTCTGCTACATTTGTGGGGGATAAACCAGAGACTCTCCAACTCCTGGCCAGCGTGGCTGCGTGTGTGGGGGCACGGTCAGTGTTCCTCCAGCTTTCTAAGACCGGGCTGTCACCTGACTCACAGGAGGAGGGCAGAATACTACAAAACATCGGAGGCAGCCAAGGAGCAGCTGTTCAGGTACTTCACCTCAGCGAGCTTTGTAACGGTACAGTGAGAGGAGCCTGGGAGCTGCCTGCACGCCGTGCTCTCCCTCCAGCTGTCAGCTCACAGACACATTCCAAGACCCCAACCCCTCCAAACACTGCTACACGCAGACTGAGACCGTGATCCCTCCACACAGCACTTTGTGCTCTTGCTGCCGTTAATAGAGAATGTCTGGGA
Source organism: Leptobrachium leishanense (assembly GCA_009667805.1). Lineage (NCBI taxonomy): Eukaryota > Metazoa > Chordata > Amphibia > Anura > Megophryidae > Leptobrachium > Leptobrachium leishanense. The sequence goes on along the minus strand of CM019065.1, from coordinate 256,993,771 downwards.
ACTGCCTGCACACCGTGCTCTCCCTCCGGCTGTCTGCTCACAGACATCCTCTATTAACGGCAGCAAGAGCACAAAGTGCTGTTTGGAGGAATCACTGTCTCAGCCTGCGTGTAGCAGTGTGTGGAGGGGTTGGAGTCTTGAGGAATGTGTCTGTGCGTAGCATAGGTGTACGCAGCCTATTACATTAGGGTGTGCACCCAAAAGCTCAAACATAAATATATATATATATCCACAAGTTTCAGCACTCACGCCTCTCACAAGTATCCTTTGACTCTTTTTGCGGACTGACAAGACTCAGGGCCCCCCAGACCAAATAAAGCAAGGGCCCCCCACCAGATTCCACCCATGGAGCCTTGTGCGTCCCAGCCGCGAGCTGTGCCTGAGCTCATTCTCGTGAGATCGCGCACCACTGCATAAGAATTGCAGAAGGAGACTAGGAACTATATGTTCCCATTCTCACTCTGCTCCCGGGGAGAAGAAGCAGCGATCCGCGCTACCTTTTTTACCGCGGGATGAGAAGCGAGTATGGAATTTAATGGGGAGGGGGTAGGAGAATGCAAAATCAGCTTTGTGTAGACCATATTTCACAGTGAAATACCATCTCCGGTGTGGAAGCGCAGGTTACTTTGGAATAGTCTGTGCTCCCACACAAAGCTCACAATTAACGTCTCCCATAGTAAATATAGGAGACGATAACGTACAGTAACCTCATGCATGGGTTGGAAACGCTACATTAGAGCCACAAGCTCAGCATGCGGCTCAAATGGAATAGCGTTTCCTGACGATAAAATAACTACAGGAGACGTTATGTGTAATGTTTCCTGCAGTTATCTTATCGACAACTATGGAATATTATCCCAGGTTGGCTCCACCAAGCTCACCTTAACTTTATGTGTGGCTCAGGCTGGCTGTGGCTGGTGAAACTGGCTGGCAATGCTATGGCTGGTCTTGCCGGCACTGGTTTGCTGACAGGTCCTGGTCTGGTACTCGCATGCAGAAGCGGCTCCAGATATGTTGAGGTCTTAGGCAAATTTCCATTATGGGGCTTCACAGTGCCAACAAGCAGCCTGCTCCCAGATGATTTGGAGGACAGCATGTGTCATGTGTGTATGAGTGTATCACAGAGCTCCACAGCAATAAAACTCACGCACATATACAGCGCACATCACAGAGCTCCACAGCAATAAAACTCACGCACATATACAGCGCACATCACAGAGCTCCACAGCAATAAAACTCACGCACATATACAGCGCACATCACAGAGCTCCACAGCAATAAAACTCACGCACATATACAGCGCACATCACAGAGCTCCACAGCAATAAAACTCATGCACATATACAGCGCACATCACAGAGCTCCACAGCAATAAAACTCACGCACATATACAGCGCACATCACAGAGCTCCACAGCAATAAAACTTACAGTATTGTGTTTGTTCTGTGTATGAGCTGGCTTTTTATTGCTGTGGAGCTCTGTGATATGCACATACACAGCACATATTACTGTATCAGAGCATCACAGTATAACACAGTAATGTGCTGTGCGTATGAGCGTATCACAGAATCCACAGAAATAGAACTCAAATATTAATATAAATGTTATTTTAAAATAATTATTTAAGTGAATATAAATTATAATAAGTACATATTAATAAAATATTTTAATTATATTTAGTTCATTATTTATAAGACACTGTCTTAACCCCTCACAGGTTTCACACACACACACTTCTCTCCACCCCCAGACACTGTCTTTACTACACACACACACACACACACACACACACACACACACACACACAGCTGCCTAAGCTTCCTCGCTCTCAGAGCAGATGACAGCGATGAGCGCTGGAGCTGCGGGTTCGGCCAGCGGCAGTCACGGTAAAAAAAAAGAAAAAAAAGAAGCTGTCTGATTAGGGTGTGCCCAGGCACACCCGGCACACCCCGTACGCACGCCTATGGTGTGTAGTCAGACGGGACCAGCATGAAACCTCAGTGCTTGTAATCTGCTTCCAGCTGCAGAGGTTTGGGAGGACGAGCAGCAGCACTGTGGGCAGTGACTGACAGCACACACCTGGTCAGCGATCAAGCAGTGTTGCAAGAGGGCAGTGAGGGGGAGTAACATTAATCTTCTTTAGGCAGTGGTTAACCCTCTTCAGTCTCATTTCCCAGGGAACTGAACTTTTATAGTTTACTACAGATTAACTATGAACATGTATTTATTTCTTAAACTCTCACTACTTGCATGGGATCAGACAACTTGGATATGCATGTATTAAATACATTTTTTTAATAATTTTAATAAACTAATATATTTAAATATTTCATTTTAAAATATAATTTAATAACTTTTTAATATACTTAGTTATTTTAATGATATAGTTAAGACTAAAAGGTAGCAAACTTCCACAAAATATGGTAATTTAAAATTTTAAGGCATTGAATATTATATCTCTAGAATGTGTTTACAGAGTGTGTGTGTGAGTGTATATAATTTCTATGAGGGTATATTGTGGTGGGGGGGGGCAGCATTTCATCCTCGGCTCCAGGCAGCACAGTGTCTTGGGTCGGCCCTGAGTATAAGTGCAATCACTTCAATAAGCTCAGCTGTTTTTGTCAGGGAAAATCGGGCTTGGTATGCAGTGCCGTAAATTAAGTTTATCCCTGCCCTTGCGTGCTAAGCTGGCTTTTGGCTGCAAACAGGCAGGAAAATACACATTTTATGTGATTTTTTTTTTAAGGTATTGGGAGCAATACTCTGTAATACGATCTTGATTCATATTTTTTAATCACAATTTCATACGGTTTTAAATTATTTGCACCAGATAGATACTTTATGTTAAATGTGCTGTTGTGCGAGCAATGTGTGCGATTTTAAGATATTGGGACTATCACTCTGTAATGTGGTCACAATTCACACTAAATAATGTATTTCCTATGGGAAGAGGGGATTGGGGGGCCCATTCTGAGGGCCAGTAAGGGGCCCCAAAATTTATGATGGTTGGCCTGCAGGTACCCTAACTTACCATGACCACCAGTTCCATATATTAGAGTTCATCAGGAAAATGATACAGTGTAAATTCTATGTTAAGGTCATCTCTTTATGATGTCACCTACAAACATTTTAAATGTAGGGCAGCATCACACTGACTGGCTAGCTTGAGACTTCCCCTTATCTGGACACCAGGAGACACATTGAAGAACTGGACCATGTGTGATGCCATCTCAAGGCTTCTCAGACAGTCTGAGGTGGGCAGGCCCCGGGTGAAAGAAGGAGGGGGGTCTGTCCCTGTGCTGCTTGCAGTGCTATAGTAAGGTAGATTGAGTGGGTCAGTGCAGATAGTGGGCACCCCCTTGATCCTTGTTACAGGTGTGAAATCTGGCACTTACAATATTCTTGAAAAATAAAAAAAAACACATGTTTTACCATTTTCCAAGAATCCACGTGGTGGGTGAATACTTTTCAACAGGATACCTATATCTCAAAAACAGAAGATGTTACAGACGTGAAAATTGGTATTTAGATTCGTCTTGAAAATAAAACACGTATTTTACCATTTTTCAAAAATCCAGTGGGGGGGGGGGCAAAAAGGGGAAGGAATACCTTTTATCACTATACCTATATTTCAAAAACCAATAATATTACAGGTGTGAAATTCGATATTTACAATCTTCGTGCAAAAAAAACATGTTTTACCATTTTCCGAAAATCCAGTTAACCCTTTCGCTGCTGAGGCGTTTCACGCCTCTGTGCTGAGGTCATATTTACCGGTTTTGCTCATCATGATTAAACGTGTTTTGAAGGCTTATTTTAGTATATGACCCAGACATATTATATATCGTTCTTTCCGTCAGACTCGGCAGATTAATAATATGTCATTATTATATGTATATGTCATGTCCTGTCTGTATATTATAACAAAAAATGCAATAAAATATGAATTTTCAATAATTTACAACGTGTAAAGTGTATTTTTTTCACATTTTAACATGCGAGCAATTGCGGTTATCTTTTGTATGGGGTGCGCTTGTTAAAAAAATTAGAAATGGTGTCTCGTTACATTTTTTTTTGGGGGAAATTACGCGATTTTTAACAAACCCACCGCATACAAAAATCGTTAGTGCAGCATCATTGTTCACATTATAATTGAAATGGGAACAATATTGCTGCATTAACAAACCAAAAAAAAAAAACTTGTTTATTTTTTTTATATAATTTTTTTTAAAATATTTTTTTTATTTTTATTTTTAATTTTTATTTTTTTTAAAAAACTTTTTTCACAGTCGTGTTTGATATCGTTGGAACGGCCATGCTCTGGCCGATCCAACAGTACCAAACTTTAACCCCTAGCTGCCACGGATCGGGAGATAGGGGGTTCATTAGAACCCCCTATCTCCACCGTTGGTGGCAGCTAGGGGTTAACTCCAGGACTGGCGTCATCGTGCTATGCACGATGACGCCAGTCCTCAGGGGGAGTTCCCGGAGGCTTGGCCGACATCCAAGATGTTGGCCAGCTCCGGGAAAGGATCACGAACCGGTGCTTTTCAGCGCCGATTTGTGATCCGGCTCCCCAGGGGTTAATGAGAGCCACTTTTGAAAGGGCAGGCTGTGCCCTTCCAAGCGGTGCCTGTATTAACCCCCTGCTCCCCGGTGATCGGGAGGGAGAGAGGTCCGAAGGACCTGCCCCCTCCCTTTCAGGCGCCTCCTCCGCACATGCGGGGGGGTGCCTGAATTAGATGTCATCGCGTCGCCGCGATGACATCTAATGTCCCCGCCGGGCTCCCGAGTGCTGGGCTGACATCCAAGATGTCAGCCCGCACCGGGGGGGCGCAGCAATCCGCCGGAATCCGGCGGATTGCTGCCTCCTGTGCTCGGACGCGCTGAGCGCGTCCGTAGCACAGGAGAACCACTTGGCTGGACGCGCTGAGCGCGTCCATAGCAGCCAAGTGTTTAAGGGGGGTGGGGGAAAGGGATGTGAATACTTTTATCAGTATACCTATATTTCAAAAACCAAAGATGTTACAGGTGTGAAATTTGGCACTTACATTATTCATGAAAAATAAAAAAACACGTGTTTTACAATTTTCCAAAAATCCCAAGTGGGGGGGAAAGGGGGGGGTTGTAGCAAAAAACCTCAAGTTTCTTTTAAAAAACAATTTTAACAAATCCTAAAATCCACGTGAGCGAAGCCGCGGGCAAAAGCTAGTGTAAGTGTGTATATATATATATATATATATATAACAGACCTGTGTTCCCGCAGCTCCTTGTAAAAAATCCAATTTTCTAATAGACAGAGCGGTGCAAGCCACAAAACATGGTAGATATAGAAAGTCTTAGAGAATGGCTGCAGACGCACAAAAAAGATTTTAAAACAATAAATTTATTAGACTATTTAAAAAACTGACCGTTTCAGTTCACTCAGGAACCATTCTCAAGGTAGCCTACAAGGCATGAAAGCTGTTTATATATATTTATACACAAATGCATTGCTTACCTAAGAAAACAGGTTTTAGGATAGCTAACTCACCAACTATAGGCAGAACTAACCCCGATTACTGTAAAAAGTGGGTAGCAATTGCGAATAAATGTTCACTTGATTGGATGGTTATTACCATCGAGGAGGTGGGCAAAGAAATGAATACCACCAAACAACAGATTGCGAAGTATGAAATTGATATTTCCAGTATCATGGATACGGGATCCTTTGCCACACAATTGACCAAGCTCCAGGAAGAGTTAGATAAATATAGAAGTGAACTTATTCATTTTAAAAAACAGAAACTGGAAAAGGTCAACTATGATTACTCCACTCAGAGTTTACCGATGGTTAAGCACAGACCGCCCGAGACCTCAGTTCCCGAGAACCAAACAGCGGATCAATAAACCCACGTACTCTACAGTAGACTATACCTCCGGGGAGTCTGCCTCAGATGCTGAAATTCCAACACATCCACGAAATCAATCCACTACATTGGCTTTTTTGGTTCGAGAACTAAACACACGATACTCAGCCAACCCCGCCCACAAGAGTTCAGACCAGAGGCTATACGGGTCACAAAGAACCAGTAACAACAAACGAACACGGAGAGGTCACTGTAAGAAGAGGGGCACGAGGGAGACCACCTACATACAAGAGATGATTCCGGTCTTTAATCTCTCACATAAAATACTGACCCCTGTGCACCTATGTGTCCTTAACAAAGGCTTAACCTTTGTGCCCACTACGAAAGCTACATCCTTCGATATGGAGATACAAAATTATAAACTACACCGATCTCTCGCTATTCAAGAACGCCTCTCAAATACAGCTACTCCATATAAACCTGCTTTGGAACTCAGGAGTATACAGGATGTTAAAACGAATAACACGTTTATCAATACCTACTCTAAAATAATACATGAGGAAACCAAGGAGTTATTGAAATCTAAGCCTCGTTCTTTCTCTAATTTTACAAAAGAGGAATACGACACATTGAAAGATCTTTCAAGTGATACTAGTATCATCATACGTCAAGCTGACAAAGAAGGAGGGATCGTAGTGATGGATTATACATATTACCAAAGTGAAATTCTTCAACAGCTCTCTGATCCAGCTGTTTATCATAAATTAACGTATGACCCCCACCAAAAATCTGTTGGAAAAAATGTATTCTATAGTTACACTAGGATTACAAGCAGGATACATTTCGGAAGTTACAGCTCTGTATCTCATGGTAAAATATCCAGAAGTTCCCATTTTATATACGATTCCCGAAATTCATAAAAACATCCAAAATCCACCGGGCCAGCCAATTGCATCAGAAAGAGGAGGTTTGTTAGAACCCATAGGGAAATACATTGATCAGATTTCAAAAGATACCATGATGCAGTTGCCTACTTGCCTCAGAGACGCAACGCACTTACTACAGAAATTACATACTTTATCACTACCAACCACTTCATGGCTTTTAGCCACAATGGACGTTAAGAACCTATATACTGCAATTCCACATGAAGGGGGAATTGAATCGTTCAAACAGATCTTACAAGAATCTACTCATTATACAGGACCACCTATAGAATATGTACTTGAGTTATTACATATTACTTTGTATCATAATTATTTTCGGTTCGAGAAATCTTTCTACACCCAAGTGTCCGGAATGGCAATGGGAGCATCAATGGCACCCACCTACGCCAATATCTATATGTATTGTTTTGAACGTAAATATCTCCTTCAGAAATATGCTGAACAGATACTGTGCTACGGACGTTTCATGGATGATATCTTAGTAATTTGGCAAGGGAAAGAGGATACTTTTGAATAAATGGTGAGAGAACTTAACCAACTTGATACACCGATCAAATTTACGGCATCATATAGCAAGGAAGAAATTGCATTCCTGGACGTTATGCTTTTTCGTACAGCAGACACATTGGGCTATACTCTATACAGAAAGAGTACGAATAGGAACACAATACTTCGAGCTGATAGTCATCATCCAAGACACCTTATAAATTCATTACCAGTATCACAGTTCTTACGTGTTATACGCTATAATAGCGATTTGGGAAAACGAGAACAGCAAATCAATGAAATGTACTCAAGATTCTTAGCAAGAGGATACTCTCATCTTTGTCTGGATAAAATGTCATCTGCGCTTACTCCAATTATACCGTGTGAAACTAAACACAATTAGAGGTTTGGTTTCTTATCAATGGCCATTATAAGACTAGCTCGCCCGCCAACGTCACGGCACCTCTAAAAGGGCGAGTCCTAACCAAAATGAAACCACAGGCTGCTACATAGCAAACCATACCTGCTCATGCTGCTTGTCAAACATGAGGTAGACTGGTGGGCCTTTATTTATGCTCCCCCAGAAACAAAATCCACTTTGGGATCAAAACAAAGACACGGAGCAGAGTCTTGCTGCAGGGATGACCTGGCTGGAAGTACATTGAAACATACATAGTGCAGGAGGGGTGGGGTCGCGCCTATTCCCCGAAGGGTTGGCTGCAACCACCAAATGCATCCAGCCCAACAACATGTGTAGAACATAACAAAGAAAATCTGCACTTACTCCAATTATACCGTGTGAAACTAAACACAATTAGAGGTTTGGTTTCTTATCAATGGCCATGCCTGCAGCAAGACTCCGCTCTGTGTCTTTGTTTTGATCCCAAAGTGGATTTTGTTTCTGGGGGAGCATAAATAAAGGCCCACCAGTCTACCTCATGTTTGACAAGCAGCATGAGCAGGTATGGTTTGCTATGTAGCAGCCTGTGGTTTCATTTTGGTTAGGACTCGCCCTTTTAGAGGTGCCGTGACGTTGGCGGGCGAGCTAGTCTTATAATGGCCATTGATAAGAAACCAAACCTCTAATTGTGTTTAGTTTCACACGGTATAATTGGAGTAAGCGCAGATGAATTTTTTTTTCTTTGTTATGTTCTACACATGTTGTTGGGCTGGATGCATTTGGTGGTTGCAGCCAACCCTTCGGGGAATAGGCGCGACCCCACCCCTCCTGCGCTATGTTTGTCTGGATAAAGCCCTGGACAAAGCCATCGCACGTGATAAAAGAAGCACTACTCTCGTACGACCACAATGCCCACGGATTTTTTTGCCAATGCAATATAACACTCACAGTGATCTTCTTTCAAGTCGTATTAAAAAACATTGGAAAAATTTCTTATACAATAAAAATCTACCACAATCTTTTTCTTCACCACCTTTGATCAGTTATACAAGAGGAAAGAACCTGCGGGATTGGCTAGTGCATACAGATCCTGTGAAAGCATGTGATCTTCGCCCTCCCTTCTATAAGAAAGGCTGTTTTAGATGCACCGGTTGTGTTACTTGTAACCACATGTATCCATCGTCCACTTTTGCACATCCCCATACTGGCCATAAATATAACATCAAATTTCGAATTACATGCCAAACGGAATATGTGGTTTATCTCATCACATGCCCCTGTGGATTGGCGTATGTGGGCAAGACAGACTTAACCCTAAGAGACCGCATACGAGGTCATCGTTCCTCTATTAATACGGCTTATAGAGATGGAATCACCGATAAACCAGTTGCTAAGCACTTTTTAAATTTACAACATCGTTTACCCTCACTGAGATTTGTGGGGATTGATCATGTCCCCCCTCCACCTCGTGGAGGCAACCGTTCCCAATTACTTCTCCAGCGGGAAACCTTCTGGATAAAGACGCTAGATACAGTTTTGTAACCGGAATCACTAGGTTCACTTCAGGACGGCGCCGGACCGGACACAAGCAAGGATTGTCTGAACACGAGTCTCTTCAGGAAAGGCAAACTTTATTGTGTCGTCACACAAATGCTCACACAGGATTGAATCACAAAGAGTGAGCCCCGTCTCCCCCCCCCGACAAGGGGTTTTATACCCCAAATACATAATTAGGTACATCCCAATTAGCCCACCTCCCGATGTCACTTTATTCCACCCCACGTGGGATAATACCTCCCATTGTTAGTACAAAGGGATTCCATACATTGATCGGAAATTGGCACACATCATGGTAGTCTGACAGTTTGTGATTTGCTGGCGCACTCAATCCGGGCCGTGCCCACCTCCCTAAAGGCTATGTTTATTTTGCTACAGATAAAGCATGTTCTGGTTTCTACGCTCTCTTTGTCTTTCTGCAGGTCTCAGTGACCTTGCAGTATCCATTTGTCATCCTGTCTTTCCGTGCCAAGAGCTGGCCGGATTTTCCCTCAGTTTTATTGCTTCTCTGCTAATCTACCACATTCCTAAAATTCTATGTAAGCTTCATTCTAATGTCTAGTGAAATATATCTAGTTATTTGCAAGTGAACCAATATTCTGAACAAGATGGCAGCTTGGCTCATAATAGCGACCATCTTCCAGCCTGATTCCACTTCAGTTTCACCCAGAGGTTTAAATGAGTATATATCATACACGTGCTTCCTCTCAGAACGATAAAAGAAATTATTTTTTTGAGACTAGTGTATTTAAGACTGGTGAAAAACAGTGCATGGTATAGCCCCTCTATTGGTAAAGTTTAGTTAAGAATCTCCATGTATTATCCTTATTAGGTTAAAGATTTATATGTATGTGGGGACCCCCTCAGGGTATTTCCCTATATATTTATGTTTTATTATTATAGACACGCATGCCATAGGGGCTTAGTATCATTTAATGAATTATATTTTTGTGCAATAGGTAGATATTGGACATAAGGCGTGTGCTATATAAGTTTAAAGTCCTCCGTCTTTTATTTGTTATTGTTATTTGTTATTGTTTTTATGTTGCCAAGACAACACATCGAGCTGAGCGTTCCGTGTCGTCACATATAGTGACACCTACTAGACTTTCCTATGACTCAGTGAGTTCACCTGTAAAATCTAATTGTCATGGGTGTTTTCTTAGGTAAGCAATGCATTTGTGTATGTATATAAACAGCTTTCATGCCTTGTAGGCTACCTTGAGAATGGTTCCTGAGTGAACCGAAACGGTCAGTTTTTTAAATGTTCTAATAAATTTATTGTTTTAAAATCTTTTTTGTGCATGTGCAGCCATTCTCTAAGACATTATATATATATATATTTATAAACATGGAGAAAGCACTCCAGATAAACACATTCAAAAACCTGCAACAACAGCTCCATGCATGGGTACATAATACCAACTTTTACCACATGGTGAAAATTTCATAACTCTGAGCTCTGCTGAATAAAGCAAAGCTCAGAGTTATGAAATTTTCACCATGTGGTAAAAGCTGGTATTATGTACCCATGCATGGAGCTGTTGTTGCAGGTTTTTGAATGTGTTTGTCTGGAGTGCTCTCTCCATGTTTTTGTTTTGTATTTTATTCTGAGACGCACCCGCACTGAAACGCTTAGTTAAGGCAGAGTGCTACCCCCCATGTTTTTTGTGTATATATATATATATATATATATATATATAATATATATATATATATTATATATATATACATATATACATACATACATACATACATACATACACACACAAAACAGCAAAAGGTTGCACTCAACCTCACAACTAAGCAGGTGCATCTAAGACATCAAATACAAAACACCAAAAAAGAGCACTCCATATTATTGACCACCTTCTTCCATCATTTTCTGTGGGGAAAAAACACAGTTTTAAAAATGCTCAAAAAACCTGACTGAGGTAAAATGACGGGGTGCTCCTGTAAGTGCGGACTCGGTCAAGTTAGATAGGACCTGTCAAAGATGGGGTACATTGGCGACTGACAGGCTTAAGCAAATTATGATCATAACTTTGTGAACTAAATCCCCATCATTTTACCTAAATCAGGTTTTTTGATCTTTTTTTGAAACTGTTTTTTTTTTTTCACAGAAAATGATAGAAGGTGGTCAATAATATGGAGTGCTCTTTCTTAGTGTTTTGAATTTGATGTCTTAGATGCACCCGCTTAGTTTTGAGGTTGAGTGCAACCTTTTCCTGTTTTGTATTTTATATGTAGAGAACTGACAACTCTCATTTGGTATGCACCCCTCCCTGTTCAAAGGTGCTCCACCATGGCAGCCTATAAAGGCCTCGAGCTGCCGGGGAGCCAGGGGCGTAGCTACCAGGGGTGCAGAGGGTGCAACCGCACCTGGGCCCTTGAGTCGGGGGGGGGGCCACACTCACCTGCCGGGGCCTGGGGGCTTGCCTCTGATTGATATATATATATATATATATATGAATCAATCAAATTCTTTTTTAAATTTATTTTATACTTATTTGTGAGTTTTATAGCTGTGGAGCTCTGTGATATGCTCATACACAACGCACATTACTGTGATTTTTATTGCTGTGGCGCTCAGTAAGATACAAATAGTGCACATTACATTAAAAATGGGATGGACTGACTGAAGAGGTCATGTGGACCTGGAAAAAATGGGACACTGATTGTCTGGAGTCAACATTGTGGACCTGGAGAGGACCAATGCATGTTGACGGAAGGGGGGACAAAATATGCTTTTGACTAGGGTGGGGGTGGGGGGAGGGCCTGTCATGGTTTCTGCACCTGGGCCCTGAGATTTCTGTTTACGCCTCTGCGGGGAGCTCCAGGGTGAGTTGATCCTGTAAGTGCGAACTCGGTCAAATTAGATAGGACCTGTCACCTGGCGACCGTGACAGGCTTTAGCAAATTATGATCATAACTTTGTGAACTGAATCCCAATAATTTTCACAGAAAATGATGGAAGAAGGTGATAAATAATATGGAGTGCTCTTTCTTGGTGTTTTGTGTGTATATATATATATTGTCACACGGGGGCGCTATAGTGCGGTCCTCTAGGGCAAGTATGTCACGGAAACAGTCTCTTTATATAGCTGAGGTTTTATTGTGGCACTCCAGCATATAAACAAAAATCAAAACCTAACTCGTCCGAGCGCTGACTAAACAATAAAGCGTCCCTCACTAAGTTGGGAAAATAACCAAACATAAATCTTTGCCCACCTCAAAGCTTCACCGTGTTTGCTGCTGATCTCTCTCAGTCAGTCTGTGTCTCTCTCAATCTCCTTACTTCCTTCTCACCAGTTCCCCACACCCAGGAAAAATTTAAAGGCATTTAAAGGGATACTCTAGGCAACATGACCACCTAAGCTATTTTAGGTGGTCATGATGCCCGGAGTATGCCGCCCTCTGTCTCCCCTCCCTCCGCTCGGCAGTTCAGCTGAAAAAGCTGAAAACAGCTGAGAGAGGCGGAGGAGTTTACTCCGCCCTCCCAGCTGTCAGTCAGCAGAGCGGGAATCATATTTCCCGCTTCTGCCGACTTTTGCCGAGTAGGAGACGTCATTGCGCTTTCAGCGCGATGACGTCTCCAACTCGCCGCAGTAGCTGGCGGCAGCGGCTGAGGGTTAGTGTTGCGCGCATCCTCTTGCGCGTAACACTAATCCTCAGAGGGAGCCGGGAGGAAGCCTGCCGATTGGCTGGCTTGTGTGAGAGGCGCGCATGCGCGCTTCTCACGTAAACCAGAAGCCAAGAAGGACAGGAGCGGAAGAGGAGGGAGGGGAGTATAAAAAAAAAAAAAGACGCCGCTGGAAAGAAGTGGATTTTAGGGTAAGTATTACAGTTACAAAAAAATAAATAAAAACTAAAGATTTATTAAGGGAATAGGTGGGGAAACCTTGCAGCACAGGGGAACAATTTAAAACACATTTTTTCCTCTTGGATTCAAACATCCCAATGCCTGTTCAAAAACACAGGGGGAATGTACACACCATTACACACAATTCCCCTCACTTTATCACTATATATATAGTATATTTATATATATATATTTTATATATATATATTTAATTTTAGATTGGATTGGACATTGTGTTTGCGTTGGAAAATCTTTCAGGGTTATTCAGAGAAAGGTGAAACTGGAGAAGTGAAAATTCTAGGTCAAAATAGCCGTTTTGGAAAGTGAGATAAATGAGAGAATTTTTCTGATTTGGCTATTTTGACCTAGAATTTTCACTTCTCCAAAAGTTCTCCAGAGTTTCACATTTCTCTGAATAACCCTGTTTGAATTTAAATACAATTTTTTGAATTTTATTTTTAGTACATTTAGTAAGTTATACTGTTTCTATCTTCTCACATGTTTCTTCATAGGTTGAATGCCATATTTATCTGAGTCAAAGCAAATTGAAGGAATATTGTAAGACCAAGGATATTGTTTTGGTTGGATACAGCGTCTTGGGATCACACAGAGATAAGGATTGGTAAGTAACCACTGGGCAAGAATACTTTAAAAGTGAATCTTTCTTTTTAAATGTTGGAATGTATCAGCTGCTTTATCTTAGAGTGATCACTCTTTAACCTGCCATACATATTTTATCGTGAGGGTTTTATTACTTAAACCACAATTTTTTTTGACTCCCGGGAGGCGGGCCTATCAAGATGGCCACATTTTAGCTCTGCTCCGTCGCCAAGGGCCGTTTTAGAGCTATTTTTTATTTTTTTTTAGGTACTCGTGCCCAGTGACATTTGGGGTGCTCTCGACTCCTACACCCCTCAAGACTCCACATCTCCTCTCCCCTTAATCTCCAGAGATCTCTAGGCCGACCTATGGCCGTTCCATACCCGCATAGACCTGCAGGTGCGCAACCCCCACCTGGGCCCGGACCAGAGCTTATCAGCCTTGGCTGGCAACACGTGCGTGGCAGGAACCTGGGGAGCGACTTCTTCCTACCGCTCACCGCATGGACTCCTCGAGGTCGTCGGCTCCTCCTCCATCCGCCTGCGGGCCACGTAGGGGCCTACGCGGGATCGACGCCACGTGCTCCGTCCTTCCTGGTGACGATCCAGATTTCTCACTCGGGTGGGGTAGCACCCGGGCCCTGTTGCTGCTTTCCTTCTCCGTACCTCTGAAGTTTCCACTCTGTGTCTGCCATCTAGCACGCTCCCTTTTAATTCTGGACGGAAGAGAGCACTGATTGCTGCTCGGGTAAGACCCTTATACCTGCGGTACAATTTTTCTGGATACCCCCTGCTGGTTGTCTACACATTACAATTTTCGCCCTCCACCATACCTAAGTGCAGGACAGAATGAATAAAGCTACTCCGTTACCTGAGGCGACGTAGGTGGACGATTTCAGCAATTCGTGTTAATCAGCATTAGGATTGCAAAGTACTACTAACGCTGATTAACGTCCTGCTGTGATTAGCAAAAAGTTAACCACAGCCTGGACTTGGTGCTAACGGATTCCACTGGTGCAGAATCCATTAGCACCAGGCAAAAAAAAAAAATAGTCAGATATTCACCTCTTATCCCGCGGCGAGGGCAGCGGCTCCGTCCGCCTCCTCTGTCGCCGGGAACCGAGGGAGAGACGGGGGGAAAAAGTCTGCCAGTCTCTACCTGCAGATCACTTCGCCGACAGGCAGGGGGAAACTCAATGGAGTCCTATGGACTCGACTGAGTGGATGCTTGTGGCGGCGCTTATCGCTGCTTTTTAAGCGCCTGCATTGAAATCTTCCGTTAAAACGGGGGCGTAGGGAGAAAACTGCTGGCGCAGTTTTTTCTCCCTAGCGCCCCTGTTTTAACGGGAGGATTGTAATTTAGCCCATAATCTTTTCAGTGGTCCCTGAATTTTGATTTTCATTATTGTTCGTGCTTCCCAAGCCCTACGGTCACTAATATCTTCTGTCAGCACAATTTTTAAGCTGGTCTGGGAAGGCCCACTGTCTCAGAGTTTCGGCTTTCAATTTATCCCATTTTTTATTCTTGGACTACGCCCCATCTTCTCAATGTTATTCTTTGATTGCACAACCTGCTGATTTAGTCTGGTTTCTTTTATTTACACCTCTTTTTCTTTTATCCATAATGAGCAAGACGATGGAAAAAATTAGTTGCATCCTCCTCCAAAGCTTTGTGTCAGACCTTTTTAGATATGAAATTTCTATAACGCAGGAATGTTTAAATTTGGGGCCAGGAATTGCGTCACGCAAACAACTTGTCTGCGTCGTTAATATATAACAAGAACAAGAGACAAGCTAAACTCGTTAGTGTTACGCATACAAGAAAGGACATTTAACATTGATCAAAGACGGTCTAATGGACTCTGTTTATTTTATTTATTTGTTACAACCAAACAGGGTTTAGATCAAATGGTTTAAAAGTAAGGGAACACAATGACAACTAAGATAGATATCTCAGTATTGTGTTTATTTCGTCAGATCGAAACTCTGAAAGCCACGTAAACATGGAACAATAGGTTGCCCAATAAAGAAAAAAAAAAACCAAAGAAGGTTAAATGGCTTGGGTAAACCAGCTTGTAATGCTATGCTATTCGGCAATAAGTACTATATGGTATGAGAATATTTATTAGTTAGAACTGATAATTTTAGCATCTTATAAAAACAGAGGCCCTACCACATTTAGTTGATCATCACGAATGTCTGGTGTACTAACCCGCATGAAGCCGATTAAGTCGGGTAACGTGTGACTGTTAAAAACGATACCACGAATGAATGATTGTATGTCCCCTCACATACACATCCCTGTGGATATAAGTAAAGGGGGATGAGATGCACACACGCCGTGGCGAAGCCACAATAGAAATAAATTTTAATTTGTTAATAAAATCTATGGAGTCCCGGGATATAGGAATAAAACGACCCCAAACCAGTAAAAGATTGGCCAAGCCCATAAATTAATTCCTGCAGAAGGTTGATGGTTGATCTGAGAGCGCCATCTGCTGGCCAGGTAACATAACACCTGGACAGACCCCTGGAGTTGATGAATATATATCCTCCAATCAAATGAGGCCACATAGT
Source organism: Leptobrachium leishanense (assembly GCA_009667805.1). Classification (NCBI taxonomy): domain Eukaryota; kingdom Metazoa; phylum Chordata; class Amphibia; order Anura; family Megophryidae; genus Leptobrachium; species Leptobrachium leishanense. The sequence continues at coordinate 256,977,493 of CM019065.1, read as the reverse complement.
GATGGGCTAGATCTAAAACTGGGCGGAAGACCACTATATAGAGAGGACACTCCAGAGCAGAGAAAAACACACTGAGAAAAGCTTGGGGAGAGACCCGAGGGACGCTTGGAGGGAAGAAAGGCAATCACCATCGGCCGCCCCTTTAAGACCGACCACACCCTAATCTTCCACCACTCTATCTTCACTAACCAGATGGTAAAGTATGCCTGAATAATATGATATCTATTTTCTAATTGCATAGTCCTGACTTTAGATGTCCATCACAAACTAAAGGAATATAAATGAATTATTTTGCTGTTTGAGCCTAATAATCAGTAGAATAGAAATTCTGCCTTTACAGTCCACTGCAGAGGACTACTAAGGAGGAAAGCTGTTCCCGGCTGCATACTTGAGCCATAATTTAGTGAAATTATTTATATTCCAAGAATACTGTTTGTGGACATCTAAAAATATAAATTTTATACCTATAGTGAGATACGCTGGGACCGTGAAATAGCTTTTATATGTCAAGTGCCGTCCGCCCCATTCATAACCTAGCATAACTCCTTCCATATCCATCTTGCAGCCCTTCCGAATGAATGCATGCACTGTAAGTCATTAAGAAGCGTTAGGTTAACGTATATCGAATGAAGTGCTGTGATTGATCTGTGGAAGAGATAGTCTCCCTATCGAGTGTGTTATGTATCTCCCTGAAGGAAGTTGCATTTAGTGAATAGGCCCCCACAATAATAAATTGTGCTGCAGGTGATGCCCAGTAACTGAGTGTTTATTTTAGCCAGGTGGAGGATTGGTTTATAATGGGGAAGGTTTAAGTGAATAGAATAGAGCTTGGTGTTTAAGAATTGAGGCATGCATATCTGTGGTGCGGTCTATAAACCTAAAATATCTGTCCATTAGATTATTGCGTGTCACAGTATCGCTACTAATCACGATCTATAATCACTTGTAAATTGTAGTTTGTTAATCCGTTGATAACATACGATTGTATGAAACTTGACGTGTGAATAAATTTTGGTTTGAATTGTTTTACCGTTACGCAGTCTCATATCTTTATTGATTTTATTGTGTTTAAAAATATCTAGAGAGCATCAAAAGAACTCGGGATAACGCGCCATATATTTGTTAAGACGTATATTCATTGATTGGTTATTAATCCCTATCTTAGGGGTTAAATACCAATTTATACCGCTGGTATTGGAGGCACTGTCAATAATATATATATATCTATGTATATCAACAATAAGAAAAATATGCGTCATAATTAATATATCCCTGACCTATTAAAGAAGTCAATAATCTCCAACATATGAAACAACAAACCAGTAAATCTCATGGAAAAGTGCATCGGCGCCGACTCGATCGGACTCTGAGGCAGGAGGCTCTCTGTCCAGCCCTCAACTTTCCGCCTCGCCCTCCCCTACTACCCTCCTCTACTACCGCCATACAGATGGCCAAATTTTGGCTATGCTCTCTCCATTGCTGGACGAAAAACTAGGCTGTCTGTCAGCATCTATTGACCTGGCACTCTCCCAGCTTACCTCTCAAGCCCAACGATTGACTGAGGTGGATGAGAGTGTGTCTAACTTGGAGGATGGGCTCGCCCCTCTTCAGGCGTCCAGTGAATCCCATGAATCACTCATCTCGTCCTTGTTGAACAAGGTAGAAGACCTGGAGAACAGGAGCCGCAGAAAATATTTGCACATTGTGGATCTCGCTGAATCCGCGAAAGGTCCACAACTCCAACACTTTGTTACTTCCTGACTCCCCACGACTCTGGGTCTCTCTCTTGACGATTCGACGATAACTGTGGAACGAGCTCATGGACTGGGACTGAACCTCTCCCCAATGCTAAACCATCCTCGTACGGTCCTTTTCAAACTGCTCAACTTCGCAGACAAAATCTGCATCCTTAGTACAGGAGGGGTGGGGTCGCGCCTATTCCCCGATGGGGTGGCTGCAACCACCAAATGCATCCAGCCCAGCAACATGTATAAAACATAACAAGGAAAAAAAATGTCATCTGCGCTTATTCCCATTATACCGTGTGAAACAAAATGCAATTAAAGGCTTTGGTTTCTATTAATGGTCATTTAAGAGTGTAAGCTCACTGCCACATCAAGGCACCTCTTGAGGGTGAGTCCTATCCAAAAAATGAAGTCACAGGCTGCTGTGTTGCCAATCATAACTTGCTCATGCTGCTTGTCAGTTATGAGGTAGAATGGTGGGCTTTTATTTAAGCTCCCCCAGAAACAAAATCCGCCTTGGGATCAAAAACAAAGACACGGAGCGGACACGAAAATCTGCATCCTGCAGGCGTACAGAAAGGCTGGCACTCTGGATTACCAAGGCACTACTCTACACATCTTTCAAGACTTCTCTGCATCCCTAGCTACCCGTCGGAGTGCCTTTGCTCCCATCTGTTTTAAATTAGCAGATGCCAATGTGCGTTTCACTCTTCAGTACCCTGCCCGCCTGAGGGTGCACCTCCACAGTCAAGTCAAGTCAAGTCACCTTTTACGATTAACCGTCAGATGCAGAGGCGTAACCAGAAATCTCAGGGCCCAGGTGCAGAAACCATGACAGGTCCTCCCCCCACCCTAGGCAAAGCATATTTTGTCCCCCCTTCCGTCAACATGCATTGGTCCTCTCCAGGTCCACATTGTTGACTCCAGACAATCAGTGTCCCATTTTTTCCAGGTCCACATGACCACTTCAGTCAGTCCATCCCGTTTTTAATGTAGTGTGCACTATTTTTATCTCACCGAGCTCCACAGCAATAAATCTCACAGTAATGTGCAGTGTGTATCAGTGTAAATCAGGGTTCCACAGCAACAAAACTCCGTAATGTGCGATGTGTATGAGCATATCACAGAGCTCTACAGCAAAAAATCTCAGATAAGTATAAAATAAATTTAAAAAAGAATTATATATATATATCATAGGCAAGCCCCCAGGCAGGTGAGTGTGATCCCCCCGGACTCAATGGCCCAGGTGCGGTTGCACCCCTGGTAGCTACGCCCCTGGTCAGATGCCTCGACAATCTTCAAGAATGACAATATACATCTCCCCTCAACGTCTCCATCCTTGCAGCGGCGCCCATCGATGCCACGCCCATGAATGTTGTAATGGGTCCACAGCAAGATTTGCTTAGACACCGATGTGGTTTTGCACTTTCCAAATTTTCTTTTTAGTCCTTTGTTTTCGTCCCTCTGTTCTGGACAAAGAGGGCTATACCGGCCTTAACTGTTTTCCAATCTGAGTTCTCTAATTCAGTCCTCAAGGACCTCATTTTTGTTTTGTTATATTTTTGTCTCTTCTGTTCGACTGTTGATTAATCCTGTTTTTTTCTAGGTGCAGATGCCCATATGTTTCCATTGGGTTGTGTATGTTTAAAATGTTTTGAATCAGTCTCGTGGATCTCTGGCTAGAGGCAACAATGTCCTTAGCTGTATTTGGGCTGCTGGGATGGCCCCTGACCCACCCCCTTATTGTTGTTTTCTTCACAGTACATTTCCAAATCCGTTTTTGTTTAAGGTTGTGTCCTGGAATGTAGAGGGCCTTAATTCACCGATCAAGAGTAAAAAGGTGTTGCAGTATTTGAAACTGTTAGATCCTGATATAGTTTTCCTCCAGGAAACGCACTGGACTTCCCCGGACCAGGCATTCTGGGCCCCTTGGGTGGGTTTCCAGACGTCCTCTGTTTACACTCAAAAGTAAAGAGGCACCACGATCCTCCTCCATAAACGTCTCCCTTATTCTGACATGGAGGCGGTCAATGACCCGGACGGCAGGTACACTCTCCTAAACCTCGCCATTGGGCAGGATCCCCTTCAATCACTTAACATTTACACCCCTAACGGCCCTAATCTAGCATTCTATAAAACGTTGCTCACCTTACTTCACCTACACAACTCTTCCAGTAGGATTGTGGGAGAGGATTTTAATGAGGTCCCAGACCCTGTACTTGATCGTGCTCCCAGTCATGTGGCAGCCCAACCCATAGGTCCGACCTTCCTTCTGACTCATTTTGACTTGGATGACATTTGGCGCTCTCACTAGTCAACATTTTATTCCGACTCGCATAAATTGTTTTCCCACTTTTTCCTAGTTTCCGACTCACTCTCTCACCGAGCTCTGCAGACCACGATTGGCCCGATTGCTCTTACTGACCATGCATCTCTCACATCACACTAGAAATGGCACTAGGAACCCCACTGACCTACTCCGGAACTGGCGTTTTCCCTCCCATCTTATGACATCTGGTCTTTTCACATTTCATGATGAGCTCGTCTGGAACAACTATACTGACGATAATATTGAACACGTCGACACCGTTAATCTTTTCTTGGTCTGCATCGAAAGCGGTGCTTCGGGACCAAATAATAGAATTTGCCCCCCGCACAAGGAAGGAGGCTTCTCAATGCCTCTCCACTGCTCACTCTGATTTGCTTGGGAGCTATAGAGCTCGGACCTGAGCTATTTGTCGGACCTAACCCCCACGATTTTTCAAACATACATGCATGACAAGTCCAGATACAACTCCTTTGCAACTGCACGAGCGCACCACTCGTGGCAACATCAGAAACACTGTTTGTTTCGCTTTGGTAATTATTATTATTATTCTTTATTTATAAAGCACCAGCATATTCTGCAGCGCTGTTCAATGGGCACAATCTAGACAGGGTTACAATACATTGAACAACATTTGACAAACCAGTACAGAAGGAAAAGAGGGCCCTTTACCTGTGGGAACTCACAATCTAGAAGTGATGGGGTGGAAACAGAAGGAGAGGACTGCAAGGTGGGAGTGATGGACTGGTTGCGTCAGTGAAGGTGGGTGTAGGCTTCCCTAAATAGGAAAATCTTAAGGGAGCGTTTGAAGGAAGAGAAACTTGGGGAAAGTCTGACCTACGAGGGAGAGCGTTCCAGAGGATGGGGCTGCGTGGGAGAAATCCTGTAGTCTGTCATGGCAAGAGGTGATGTGGGAAGAATATAGGCGCAGGTCACTGTTTGAACTTAGGGAGCGGGCTGTGGTGTATTTGGTGATTAGTGAGGACAGGTAATGGGGAGCAGAGTTAGTGAGAGCTTTGTAGGTCAGGGTAAGTGTGGTTTGCTGACTGCCAATGGGGGGGGTGTTTCTTTCGGCAGTTGATTGTTGACAGTTGGTCGTTCATTTTGTCTCCCAGTTGAGGGCTGACTAGAGACGCAGCCAGTTGCAGTTATAGAGAACCCGTTGCTTAATAAACCTATTAATGAAACCCAAGACGTTGTCAGGAATGTTTATTCAAATAAGAAATTAATCCGAGATATAAACAATAATAAAACTCTCGCCAATATTTCTCAGAAACCGATCCTGAGTTTGTTTTCAATTGTATTTTTTGTTTAAAAATACCACCGCAACCAAACTAGGTAGAAATATATATTTATGTATGCAAAAATGACTTATTCTCGAAACAAAAATCAAGGCTTCATAAAAACAACAACCATCAGCACATAGATTTCTAACTTTGTAGAACATGTTAGTAACTCAGCACCTATAATTAGTACGATTTACTTTGATTAGTTAGTAACTAAACATAAATGGTTAGTACAACTTATTAAACATTTTGGAAAGAAAACATGTAATTCCCAGCAAACAAATATTCAAAACAAAGCTAGTATCCTGTATATATATATATATGTATACACCTATATATATCTCTGTGCTACCTGTGTTACCGGAGTCAATCAGGTTCACTTTCAATACGGCGCCGGACCGGACACAAGCAAGGATTGTCTGAACACGAGTCTCTTCAGGAAAGGCAAACTTTATTGTGTCGTCACACAAGTGCTCACACAGGATTGAATCGCAAAGAGTGAGCCCCGTCTCCCCCCCTTACAAGGGGTCTTATACCCAAAAATACGTAATTAGGTACATCCCAATTAGCCCACCTCCCGATGACACTTTATTCCACCCCACGTGGGTTAATACCTCCCATCGTTAGTACAAAGAAATTCCACATTTTAACAATAAATTGATACACTTCATGTTAGTTTGACAGTCCGTGATTTGCTGCTTGTGCTTTCTCTGGGCTGCGCCCTCCTCACTGCCGGTTGTGTTTATTTGAGATAGCTTGGGACCTGGTCTGTTCTCTACGATCCCTTTGTTTCTCTGCGAGTCTCCATGACCTTGCCCCATTCATTCATCTTCCTGTCTCACCGTGCCAAGAACTGGCCGGATTCTGCCTCGTTTTATTGCTAGTTCCCTAATCTACCACACATTCCTTAAATTCTATGTAAGCTTCGTTTTTCACATCTAATAAAATCTATTCTATTTACTTGTGAACCAATATTCTGAACAAGATGGCTGCCTGGCTCATAGTAGCGAACATCTTTCAGCCTGATTCCACTTCATTCCCCCCTTGGCTCAAGCCTCAGGTTCTTTTCCTGATGCTTGTAGCCATCACACTCCGCTATTCTGAAATCCTTCATACCTTAGGGGACCCTTCTTCGTCGGAAACATACCCTGTGGAATTATCAGTGGTATCTTTTGTGTTCGTGTGGGTGTCAGTGCTGTTTTGCACAGTGGCCATAAGCATAGCCCTATGCGGTACATCAGTATCCCTACAATCAAGATCATCACTAGCATGAGTATCATGGACCCAATCTGTGAAATAAATCTCAAGATGGATCCAAACCATTCTCCGATTGCCCCAAACCCACGGAGTGGATTCCAGCCTTCGGCGGCAATTCTCCTTGCTGCACCTTGCAACTGTGCTACCTTTTCTTGGTGATCTTGAATTACCTGGTAATAGTCCGGGACTTCGTGTGTGGTGTTTTCAATGAAAGTACAACATTCATAGTGCATTGTCATTTCACACAATCCATTCAGAGCCGCACTGATTTGCTCAATCGCCATGTCATGTATCATCTGTACCTTTCGTAGCTCACGCACTTCCAGATTCAGCAGCTGGATATCCATACTGGTTCTATTCAGAATTTCATCCATCAAGTTGACATAGCTATTCAATCTTTTCATCATCTCTCGTCCCCATCCAGTCCATGCTGGCAACCATGACCATATTCGATCTATCTTGGCAAACATCTCTCTTTTCGTTCTTTCAAACACCAGTGGGTACCTAAGGTGAAGTTCTGTGTTTGTGTTTGTGTCCTCTCCCCTTAGTCTCTGGATTGGGACCAACTTGGCCAAGTAACACATTCCCGTTATTGTTGGTGGAACCCATGTGTAACACACTCTCCCACAACACACCTGGTATCCCTCCTCTAGCATGAATGGTGATAGATGTAATGTTCCCTTTGCTAACTCTACCATCATTCGCCTCATCCGTCTCGTCGTTTCTAGTACACTCTGTTTCCCATCAGACTCTCTCGTAATCACTCCTTCTTTTTCACTTGTGAGTTTTCTGCACTGTATGTATAGAAAATTTGACTGTTCCTTTGTGTCAATTGTGTATATGTATGATGTCCAATTAAATTTACTTGAATAACACCCTTCCTTCTTATGTGTGTCCCTATCTGGTCCTATTTGGAAACACCACTCTGGGGGATATATGTACCCTATTATAGGATATCCGGACTCATATCCTTCTGGTCGTTGCTTGGGTGGCCTAAAAGGGTGTATTGTGATATTCCCTGATGCAAACACACTCAGATTCATCGGAACGGAAGCAAATGGGATATGGATTGTCTCTGGGTGCATCCTGCTGCACACCCAACATGTCTTTTGTCCAGACTTTTTGGCATAGTCATATTTAAATTGCACAAGTAAATGTCCTCTTGGCAAAATTTCAGATGTCACTTCTCGTTTTTGTCTCCACTTGGTACGGTTCTCCATCACTGGGTGTGTACCATTCCAGATATGGGAAATATCCACTTTCCCAGCGATACCTGTACAATTGGGGCATGCTCCACGCGAGAGTCCATAAATCAAGTTAGAGATACAAAATCAGCACCACAAATGCCCCGAATGTCAGAATTCCTTGGGCAATTCTTTTCACAGTCACATAAACCCAATCCCTCCCCACCGGAATTTCAAAAGTAAAGAACATTTCTGGATGATCAAGGGTGGGGGCCGGGCCCCTAAAAAGCACCCTGTGGGTATCCCCCATTGGCGGGTGGTCAGGACCTGTGCCCATCAAAACACCCACTTGTTGATCCTCTGAATTATCTGGGTTAGGATCATTTAGGTGCTCGTGGCTATTGTGGTCTTTGTCAGCTTCAGCCTCAGCGGGTTGGTCTCATTGGTAATGACCTTCCATGCTGGTTCAGGACTGGCTGCAGCTGCTTTCACTCTGGAGTGATGTATCCACGGAACCACTTCGGCAACCTTTACTGCTGTAGGGGTTGATAACAGAACAATGTAAGGACCTCTCCATTTTGGACCCAGTGGATCATTTTTCCACTCTTTTACCCATACTGTGTCACCCGGACAATACTTATGCAGTGAAGGATATAGAAAGTGAGGTATATTATCCCCCACCCAAGTATTCAATTTCTGCATTGATTTACCCAGCATTACAACCTGTTCAGTTACTTTATTTTCTCCCAATGCTCGAAGGTCCCCCCTTAGTCCATTAATCAGAGGGGTTGGCCGCCCGAACATAAGTTCGTACGGACTTAGCTTCAATTGGGGGGTTGGTCTGCACCTAATGTGCAAGAGGACTATCGGCAGCAAGTCCAACCAGCCCAGTGACGTCTCTTGGCACAGTTTGGACATCAAAGTCTTTAGGGTGCTTCATTCTCTCGACTTTTCCCGAGCTTTGGGGCCTGTAGGCAGTATGTAGCTTCCAGGTAATACCCAGTAGCCGGGCAAGTTGCTGTAGACAGTTCTGTATAAATGCAGGGCCATTGTCTGACCCTATTTCAAGAGGAAGTCCATAACGTGGTATTATTTCTTTCATCAGACTCTTTACCACCTCTGTGGTCTTTTCAGTTCTTGTTGGAAAAGCTTCCACCCATCCTGTCAAAGTGCACACCATCACCAGTAAATATTTGTATCCTTTGCAGGGTGGCAACACTGTGAAGTCTATTTGTAATGATGCCATTGGGGATAGCCCGATTGGCTGTTTCCCTGGAGGTTGAGATGGGCCTGTTCTTGGGTTGTTTTTGGCACATGTTACACACTGCTGGGCTATTGCTCTGCAGATTACTGACAATCCTGGTACATAGAAATGTGGCTCCAACTGCTGCTCTATCATTTCTCTTCCTCCATGGGTACTTGCGTGTAGTGCTCTTACGATTTCAGGAGCCAAAGTTGCTGGTAGGACTATTTGTCCATTCTTCAACTGGAACCATCCATCTTCTCCATATCCTCCTGGTTCTTCTGTCAGCCATTTCTTTTCTTTCTCTGAGTACACAGGTGTCCATTCACTCAGTGGCGCCGGTAGGAGTGCAGCCACCACTGGTTTTGCCTTGTATTGTGCCAATTCTTCATGACTTCCCCAGACGAATTCTTCTTTTGGGAAATAGTATCGCCATGCGAAGAACAGTAAATCTTGTCTGTCCTGTGAATCTCTTACTGCTGGTATGAAAAAGTTCATTGCACTTTTCTTCATTCTTGGCAGTCTGTTCTTGATAAGGATCTCCTTGAGGAAGAACCTCACCAACGGGGCTTGGTATTCTTCTGCTCCCAATTCTCCCAGACTGTGCAGTATTCGTGTGATTCGTAGATTATTGTGAGGATTAATTGTCAAATTTTCAAAACGTGAAGCAAAATTTTCTGCTCGTTCAACTTCAGTTATTTCTTTGTCTTCTTCACACTCCCCCATTATTTTTACGCCGAAGAATTTCAGCATCATTTTGTAAGCTCTGCGTAGTCTTTGCTGAACTTCTGAGGTGTTAATCATCAGGCGTGTCTCTTGCGGATTCAGAGGAGTGGAGTAGAAATTTCGGCCTTGTGTCTGAGTTGGGAAAAGCCATTGAATATAATCATGATTGAGTTCTAACAGTTCATAATCATCTTTCCCTTTGTGCAATATTATTTCAATAAATTCGCCTTTGGGTTCAAATTTTCTCCAATTCATATAGAACTCGTAATTTGGCATGGGAGGTTGAGGTTCTTGCTTGCAAAGTAGGACCTTGACTTGCTCAATTGTTGGTGGTGGTTTTGCAGCTGCTTTTGCGGCCTGGTCTGCGCGTCTGTTGCCTTTTGGAATTTCATCATGGCCCTTTTGGTGGCCACGACAGTGCATGATGCTGACAGCACTTGGTTTCCATACAGCTTCCAGGAGGGCCGCGATTTCAGCTGCATACTTGATTTGTTGTCCTGAGGACGTGAGTAGGCCTCTTTCTTTGTAGAGTGCACCATGTGCATGGACTGTCATGAAGGCATATTTGGAATCAGTGTAGATATTTACTCTTTTTCCTTCTGAGCCTTCTAGAGCCCTGGTTAGGGCCGTTATTTCAGCCAGCTGTGCAGAAGTGTGGCTTGGCAGTGGCTTTGCTTCAATAATTTCTTCTGTTGAGACTACTGTATAGCCGAAGACTTTCTTCCCATCATCCATGTAACTGCTACCATCGGTGAATAGCTGTAGATCGTATTTGTCTAGGGGTACATCTTTCAAATCTGGTCTGCTACTGAACACTTCTTCCATGGCTTGGAGGCATTCATGATCTGGATCCTCTTCACAGTCAGGCAGTAAAGTAGCAGGGTTCAAGGTAGCGATGAGGTCCAAATGAACCCGTGGGTTTTCACACATCATGGCTTGGTACTTCGTCATCCGGCTGTTACTGAACCAGTAGCCTCCTTTCACATCCAGCAGGGCCTTGACAGCATGGGGCACCTTGACATGAAGAACTTGTCCAAGGGTCAGCTTGTCTGCTTCTGCTATTAGCATTGCGGTGGCTGCCACTGCTTTCAGGCATGGGGGTAAGCCGCAGGCCACAGGATCGAGTTGCTTGGAGAGATAGGCCACCGGCCTCAGCCAAGAGCCAAAGCTCTGGACCAATACTCCTGTTGCTGTTTGGTTATTCTCATGCACGAACAGCTGGAAGGGCTTGCTATGATCTGGCAGGCCCAGTGCAGGAGCCTCCATTAGCAGGGTTTTTAATTTCAGGAAAGCTGCTTCTTGCTCTTCTTTCCAGTGGAAGGGGTCTTGTTCTCCCCCCTTGGTGGCTTGATGAAGGGGCTTGGCAATATCTGCGAAGTTGGGAATCCACAGGCGGCAGAAGCCTGCAGCTCCCAGGAACTCACGGACTTGTCTTCTGGTCTTTGGTTGGGGTATGCGGCACACTGCTTCTTTTCTTTCTGCTCCCAATGCACGTTTGGTACCTGTTAACTGGAATCCCAGGTATTTTACACGTTGTCTGCATATTTGTGCTTTCTTTTTAGAAACTCTGTAACCTGCTTGGCATAGCAGATACAGCAGGGCTTTTGTGTCAGATAAACAGTCTTTTTCTGTGGGGGAAGCCAGTAATAAATCATCAACATATTGGAGTAATACAACTTTGGCTGAGCGTTGAAGGCGAGGAGATCTTGGCTGAGCGCGCAACTGAAAATCGTGGGCGAGTTTTTGAAACCTTGAGGGAGGCGCGTCCACGTCATTTGATGGCGCGCCCATTTGGTGGACTCTTCCCACTGAAATGCAAAAATGGGCTGGCTTGCTGGAGCCAGACGGATGCAAAAGAAAGCGTCTTTTAAATCAAGCACTGTGTAATATTTTGTATCTCCGGGAATTAATGCCAGCAAATTATATGGATTAGGAACCACAGGGTGTAGAGTTACTGTGGCCTCGTTGACAGCCCGTAAATCTTGGACGGGGCGGTACTCTTGTGTGCCCTCTTTTAGTACTGGCAGTAGGGGTGTGTTCCATGGTGACACGCAGAATTTCAATATGCCGTGATCTTTAAATCTCTGTAAATGTATCTGTATGTTCTGCTTGGCTTTCTGTGGGATATGATATTGTCTTAGGGCCACGGGTGTTGCACCGGGCTTTAATTCCACGTATACCGGGGGTATGTTTATGGCAAGTCCGGGCGGGTTTTCCTCCGCCCATACCCCAGGAATTTCAAGGAGTAGTGCATACGGGTCCGGCGCGGCAGGCGGAGTAGGTGCCGTGCGCCATTCTTCCTCCCTTGGCATAATAACTGCGATTTTCACAGACTGGGGGTGCTGGCTGGCTGGATTATGCTGCCGGGCAGAGCTGCCACTCTCAGGCAGGTCTAATTGAGCGTGTCCCCCGGGAAGGAACGTAATTTGGGCTTGCAATTTGCAAAGGATATCCCGCCCCAGGAGCTGGATGGGACATTCGGGCATATACAAAAATTCATGTTCAACATTATGCCCACCTGTGGGCGGTTTCGCCGGACCCATTTTCTAGAAGCAAGAAAAGGATATTTAGCAGACACTCCCATTGCTCCCATAATATCAACCTCATTTCCCATTGGGGGTGCAATTTGCTTTGTTACAACAGAATATTCGGCACCGGTATCAACCATAAAAATGTCATCTTTATTTCCCACTCTCATAGTGACCGTGGGCTCGTGGTTACCGAGCGGGATGGGCCCAGGTCCTTGTCAATATGCATCCTGCCCCTCAAATGACGTTCCCGCCAGTCCCACAAACCCTGCTCCGGCATCCTCATTTCTCTCATACCTGCCGTTCGTTACCTGGCCGTTAGAGGCTTGACCTCCCACTTCCACAGACTCCCCTTCCCCACCAAATTTAGCCAAAAATGCAGGGCAATCATTTTTCCAGTGACCTTCACCCCGGCACCATGCGCACTGATTGGGTCCTAGGGGTTCCCTAGGGGCTCCCCTACCTCTTCCTCTAGCCCCCCTACCCCTTGACCTCCCTCTTTCTGGGCCACCTCGTCCTCCACCATTCCCCATATATCCGACCACCCCGGTATGTCCCTTTTGCTTCTTTATCTCCTCTAGATCCCGGTTATGATACACCTTATTAGCGATCTCAACTAATTCACTAATACCTTTCCCCAAAAACCCATCTATTCTCTGTATTTTGTTCTGTATATCCCTCTGTGACTGTCCCACAAACGAAGAGTTAATTAACCTCTGATTCTCCATTGCCTCAGGATCAATAGGACTATACATCCTGTACGCATCCAGCAATCTCTCTAGAAACGCACTTGGGGATTCCTTTACTTCTTGTATCACATCTGCTATTTTTCCCATATTTGTGGGCTTCTTCCCTCCCGCTTTAACACCCATTATTACCGCTGTTCTGTATGTCTGCAGATGGGCAATTCCTTCAAGTGTGTTGTACGGCCATTTAGGATCTGTTTTGGGGTAATGTTCCTCTGCCCACGCTTCTGGCTGGGGCTTAGCATCTGCTACAGCCTGGGCGAGTAAAATCTTTTGCGCGCTACTATTTATTCGGGCTCTCTCTTCTGTGGTAAACATTGTCAACATTAATTGCTGACAATCTGCCCATGTGGGGTTATGTGTGAGCATAACTGACTCTATCATACTGGCCACTGCTGCGGGATTTGTGGAATACAGTGGTGTGTGTGTTTTCCAGTTAAAAAGATCTGTTATCGTGAATGGGACGTATGTGTATTGCATTGGCCCCCGGATTCCCATCCGCCAGTGGAGGGCCTGGCACCTCCCGCAAGGGCATCTGCATAGCGCTCTGGTAGGGATTGTGTTGGTATGGATCCCGGGGTTTATGTATATTATTCGCTGCGCGTGTGGTAACTCCCTGTCTCTCATCTTCCTTTCCACTATCACCATCCCTATGGGATACTAATTTATATATGCTCCCATCGGGCATCTCAATCTTCTCTGGTGGAGCCTCTCTGTCTCCTCCACCCGCTGCACCCTGCTCCTCCTCCGTAGTCCCACGAGACGGAGCTGAGGGAGCTGACCGAGGCACAGCAGCTGCCCGCTCCCCCCTCTCCGCCCGCGCAACCGCGGCACTCAAAGCTTCCCTAGCTGCCCCATAACACGATGGATAAGGTGGGGCAAAACATCACTCTCTTCCGGCTGTTCCACCAACACCGCTCTCTCTCTCTCCTCACAATTTGGGGGTACTTGCTTCTTATTTTTCCCCGCTACCATTATAAAATGGCTCTTATCTTTTATACAATATCTCCATATATCTATATACGGGTACTGTTCAGGATGTCCATATTGCTCGGTGACTTGAGAATGCACCTTCTGCACTAGCTCTGGGTCCATCGACCCCTGCTCTGGCCATTCTGGGACTAACAATGGCCATACAACTGTACACATTAATCTCAGCTTCTCCTTTGTCAATTCTACACGCGTCATGCGTTGTGTATAACACCCCAAAATTCCGCACCATATATTCCAGGGGCGTCTCACCCTCTTTCACCTTCTTGGGCTTAGATGACTCGTTACCCATTGTTACTCTTGAAAACAGTACCCTTTTTCAACACAGATCTATTACTTTTAACAATAACAATTAGAATTTACAGTCTGATACTTCAGCCAACAATTTTCTCGTGTCTGGGACGCTTCCTCCGTCAGTAGCCGACTGCAGTCGCCTGAGCCGGAAACGTACGCTCGGGAGTCAACTCTCGTATTTGCTTCCTCGCGGAGCGAGTAGGCGCACGTTCACTCACAGCACTCGAATCAATTCATTCACAGCACATACTGTATCAGATACTTTCAGCACATAACAAAACATAAACACTTCAACTCTTTCTACTAGCCGAGGGTACTCAGTCCCTCCTCTGTGGCTCCTTATACCCCGTAATTTGAACTCTAACTCTTGCCTGCTTGTGTCTATGTGCACCCCGTTCTATAACTATACTCCCGTCTGCAATTCCAATTTGCCTATGGATAATCTACCCACTTATGCCGGAAAGGGCGATCAATCCCGGCTATCGAGCCCCCAAAATGTTACCGGAGTCAATCAGGTTCACTTTCAATACGGCGCCGGACCGGACACAAGCAAGGATTGTCTGAACACGAGTCTCTTCAGGAAAGGCAAACTTTATTGTGTCGTCACACAAGTGCTCACACAGGATTGAATCGCAAAGAGTGAGCCCCGTCTCCCCCCCCTTACAAGGGGTCTTATACCCAAAAATACGTAATTAGGTACATCCCAATTAGCCCACCCCCGATGACACTTTATTCCACCCCACGTGGGTTAATACCTCCCATCGTTAGTACAAAGAAATTCCACATTTTATCAATAAATTGATACACTTCATGTTAGTTTGACAGTCCGTGATTTGCTGCTTGTGCTTTCTCTGGGCTGCGCCCTCCTCCCTGCCGGTTGTGTTTATTTGAGATACTTGGGACCTGGTCTGTTCTCTACGATCCCTTTGTTTCTCTGCGAGTCTCCATGACCTTGCCCCATTCATTCATCTTCCTGTCTCACCGTGCCAAGAACTGGCCGGATTCTGCCTCGTTTTATTGCTAGTTCCCTAATCTACCACACATTCCTTAAATTCTATGTAAGCTTCGTTTTTCACATCTAATAAAATCTATTCTATTTACTTGTGAACCAATATTCTGAACAAGATGGCTGCCTGGCTCATAGTAGCGACCATCTTTCAGCCTGATTCCACTTCACCTGGATCAACAAAAAGATGAAGCTATCACTTATTGTATTTAGAATAATAAGTAAGAAAAACTTATTTAGGGAATCCTCCCCTAATAACAAGAATTAAGCTTCTAATCTTATGCTTTTTAAATTGTAGATTATAAAATCCCTGCTTCAATCACAATAGCTCTTCCATTTTCAATATATATATGTATACATTGCAACAAATAATTAGGATAAATTAATATCCTTTTTATCAGACACTTACCATATTTCTATACTGCAGGTTAGAAATATAACAAAGATCCGATCTATCAATACCAGAGATAAATCTCAGTCTATATCCATTGCAATATACAACACACATATATATATACAGTGGCAAGAAAAAGTATGTGAACCCTTTGGGATTACGTGGAGTTTTGCATGAATTGGTCATAAAATGTGCTCTGATCTTCATCTAAGGCACAACAATTTGAAAAACACAGTCTGCTTAAAATAATACAACACAAGCATTATATGTTTTCATGTTTTTATTGAACAGAACATGTAAATATTCACAGTGCAGGGTGGAAAAAGTATGTGAACCTTTGGACTTAATAACTGGTTGACCCACCTTTGGCAGCAATAACCTCAACCAAACGTTTCCTGAAGTTGCAGATCAGACCTGCACAACGATCTGGAGCAATTTTGGACCACTCCTCTTCACAAAACTGTTTCAGTGTAGCAATATTCTTGGGATGTCTGGTGTGACTCATTCTCTTAAGGTCATGCCACAGCATTTCAATCGAGTTGAGGTCAGGACTCTGACTGGGCCACTCCAGAAGGCGTGTTTTGTTTTGTTGAAGCCATTCTTTTGTTGAATTACTTGTACGCTTTGGGTCATTGTCCTGTTGCATCACCCATCCTCTGTGGAGCTTCAGTTGGCGGACAGATGGTCTTACGTTTTCCTGCAAAATGTCTTGATAAACTCTGGAATTCATTTTTCCATCATTGACAACAATCCGTCCAGGCCCTGAGGCAGCAAAGCAGCCCCAAACCATGATGCTCCCTCTGCCATATTTTACAGTGGGGATGAGGTTTTGATGTTGGTGTGCTGTGCCGTTTTTCTCCACACATAGTGTTGTGGTTTTTTTCCAAACAACTCAATTTGGTTTCATCTGTCCACAGAATATTTTGCCAGTAGTGCTGTGGAACATCCAGGTGCTCTTTTGCAAACTTCAAACGTGCTGCAATATTCTTTTTGGACAGCAATGGCTTCCTCCGTGGTGTCCTCCCATGTACTCCATTCTTGTTTAATGTTTTCCTTATTGTAGATGTGTCAACAAAAATGTTAGCATGTGCCAGAGATTTCTGTAAGTCTTTAGCTGACACTCTAGGATTCTTCTTCACCTCATTAAGCATTCTGCGCTGTGTTCTTGCAGTCATCTTTACAGGACGACCACGCCTAGGGAGAGTAGCAACAGTGCTGAACTTTCTCCATTTGTAGACACTCTGTCTTACCGTGGACACATGAACATCAAGGCTTTTGGAGATAATTTTGTAACCCTTTCCAGCTTCATGCAAGTCAACAATTCCTGATCGTAGATCTTCTGAGAGCTCTTTTCTGCGAGGCATGGTTCACATCAGGCAGTGCTTCTTGAAACCAGTAAACACAAAACTGGTGTGTGTTTTTAAAGGGCAGGACAGCTTTCAGCAACACATCCAATAATATCACACTGATTGGACTCAAGGTTGGCTCACTCCTGGCTCCAATTAGCTCTTGGAGAAGTCATTAGGCTAGGGATTCACATACTTTTTCCACCCTGCACTGTGAATGTTTACATGTTCTGTTCAATAAAAACATGAAAACATATCATGTTTGTGTTGTATTATTTTAAGCAGACTGTGTTTTTCAAATTGTTGTGACTTAGATGAAGATCAGAGCACATTTTATGACCAATTCATGCAAAACTCCACGTAATCCCAAAGGGTTCACATACTTTTTCTTGCCACTGTATATATATATATATATATATATATAATTAGTTCAACTTCAATTGCTTTCATACTTTACCTGTTCCAACTGGATTCAATCCTTTCTGCGAACTTCTTAGATAAAGCAGCCATAATTGAAGTGATATCTTTGGATGTAATGAGTTAAATGGAGAGTGTGTGAGAATATTATAGAAAAGTTTCTATATTTGGTTATGAATATATGATCATCTTAGTTTCTTTGTCTCTCTCTTTTTGAGTCTCTCCTTGAGCATGATTTATTTCTGAGTGAGTGCGTGAGTGAAAGGAAGAATGGTTATGCATCATAAAATAATTGGATAAATTCAGGATTTTCGAAAATTTGGGTTTCTTTCAGCCAAGCTGTACACATTTTTAAGGACTGGAAGAAGTTCACGGGGGCTTTGATTGGGTCTGCATTTTAGAGTTAAAATAGCCCTTTTCGCAGCTAGGTTTGTGCGGTGAGGTCCAAATTCACATTTAACCTCAGACACAACTTTGCTCCAAGTATTTATGCCAGACTCTTTCAAAGACTGAAAGAAATACCTGTGTTTGCTGTCAAAAATCCAGGGTAAAAACTCAATTTTCTCAAAGTCTGATTTAATGCCTAAAACAGAAAGCTTCTTCAAACGTTTCCAAATGACTGACAATAGCCGGGTAATTTTTCTTACTAAAAATTCCCACTGACTCTTTGAGAAATTTCACTACTTTGGTTGAATCACACATTACATGAGATTTTCTACCATGCTTAAAAGGCTGTGACTGGCTAGAGGGATGTGATTGGAAATACTCATGTGTACGAGGGTTTTCCTTTTCAGCATGAGAATCCCTTTCACTTTCACTTTGCAGTGGACCACGCCTGTCAGTCTTAAATCTGACTGCTGGTTCATCAGGACAGCTGAGAGCTTCCAAGGAACTTCTTCTCTGGAAAAGGTGATTTAACCCTTCGGGCATCAGCTTCTACGTGATGTAACTCATCAGCGAATCTCTCATGTTCGCGTTTCATTCTTGTCAGTAGGGATGAGTCGAACTCCCCCGTGTTCGGATCGCATTCGAACTCGAACAATTTCAAAAGTTCGAGTTCGAACACGAACCGAACTCAATGCAAATGGGACTCAAAAGTTCGGTTGTTAGAGTGCCCTGCAAGAGGGCATATATGCAAGATATTTGCCATAAAAGGTGTATGGGAGTCCGGGTAGTGCCCTGGGGGACAGGAAACAAGGACAAAAAGTTTAACATTTTTAAAGGGACAGTGAGTTTTCCATGAAATAAGGGTTAAAAATAAAACAAAAAATTCCTTCAAATATCGTGCCTAGGAGGTCCCCATAACCTGCCTGTGAAGTGGCGGATTTGTAGGATATATAGAAACATTTAAAAACAAAACAATGACGTTTCAAATGACGGTAAACGGTTTTCCTTTAATATATTCATAAACAACTGCTTGGGGTGGCAGTCGGTGTATTAAAAGAGGAGACCTTTTAGGACACGCAGAACAAGTTTAGTGATTTTTTTGGCTAAATTATGGTGAAACTTATGCAGGCTTTGGATGAAAGTAACAATAGGTGCTTTAAAATTGGGCCTTTAATGCCGTCACACCGTAAACCCTCTGTGGTTTTGTGGAAGAGTGCAGGGTTGGACCATGCGTTCCAAAAAATTTAAATGATATAAATCTGGTACAGGCGTCACTGCAGCCAAATATTGTGCCTTTGGTGGCAGCAAGTGCCTTCACACCGTAACCCTTTTGTGGTATTGTGGAAGACTGCAGGGTTGGACCCTGCGGTTCAAAAAATTCAAATGATATAAATCTGGTACAGGCGTCAGTGCAGCCAAATATTGTACCTTTGGTGGCAGCAAGTGCCTTCACACCGTAACCCCTTTGTGGTATTGTGGAAGAGTTCAGTGGTGGAGGTTTTGTGAATGCAGAAGACATCCCCGATCTATTCCGTTACATCAGCATCAGGGGATTGATAGCTGCTGATCCAGGACGGATTCATTTTTATAAATTGAAATGGGTGTAGTGTCTGTATGGCGCCACTAGATGGCTCTATTGGCATAGGCAGGAAAATAAAAGGAAATGGACTGTATATAAAAAACTAAAAATAAGTAGGAGACTCACTGCGTGAGAGGACTGTATTAACCAGAAATAGAATAAAAAAGGATAAAAATTATTATTAAGCAAAAAAATACATATGGAACCACAAAAAAATGTGACATCCGTGAACTTACAAAGGACGTGACTTAATAGTAAAATGTGTACTGCAAGAAGAAAAAGAAAAACACAAACAATAAGATCAAACAGTGTTAAATGTAATGAACTCTGCAAAAATAGATGATTTGTAGGTAGCTCTAAGGCTAAAACACCATAGATCTGGGCTGAACACAATCAGTGAGCAAGGTGCTCTATAAAGGGCGTGGTAATTTGTCCAGATGCTGGAAATAAGGCACAGTGCTTGATCCTTGTGCTGCAGTTAAAATACTAAGCAAAATACAATAAATAAGTGAGAAAAAAAACAAACTTTTTTTTCCTTTAAAAACTAATAAAACAATTAAAGGTGAAAAAATGAAGTGAACAGAAAAAATGGAATAAAAGATAGTGTGTATAAAAATAGTCCATACATAAAAAGAAAAAAAGCTGTTTATACTGGCCAGATTCGAGATGCAGCAGCCGGGCTGTCCAAACAAACGGCAAATCCCCAAAACCGTTTAGGTATAAAGATGCAGGTTACAGAACTGGTGTCCGGCGCTAGCACTCACAATCTTCAGTTTCAATAAAAGATATTCAGCCAGGGACCGAGTCCTCAATGAAACAGTTGATGGAGGTGTAAGGAAAAAAGGGAAAAAAATGCAAGGGAGGAATTAAGTGCAGACTGTATCGTCCCAGATAGGAGTGAAAAATAAGCGATATACTCACAAATTCTGGTGCCGATTTAAATAAATGGCACCAAACAGAAGGCAGATCGGTGGATTTAAATCAAGGGGCACCGATTCCCCAACCTCAGGTCCACAAGGCAGGAAACGAGATCCTTAGAAATATCTATTCAGGATGCCGAAGGAATAAATCACCCAGGATCATACAGGGTGGAAATTCACAATCGGTTTTATTAAAACAATGAATAAAATACACCGCAAACGCGTTTCGCTAGAAGTAGCTTCATCAGTGGGTGTAATCATAACAGTACAATGAATCTATAAATAGCTGCGTTGCTCATATCAGTTCCCGTAGCACAGCTTCCGGGTGATTAGCCTAATTGATTAATTTGAATATAGACAGAGGAATAAATAAAGTTACATTGAGAAAAGAGAAAAAAAAATCAATAGCAGCAAATAATAAATGATTTTAAACGAACATAAAAATGCAGGGGTACAATAAACAAGGCATACAGGTATCCTAATAAATAAAGGAATAAAGGAAGCAATGTGATCCTAAACACCTGTTGATAGGATCGTAGTGCGTGGAGAAAATGACAATCAGGGTAAAATATACAAAAAGAAGGTCTCAAACAACCTCCCTAATTTAAAACGTGGGGAGATAGTATAGTTCATTAATCATATATAGCGCCAAATAAGTGGCCAAGTTCAGCAATAAGAACAGAAAATGGATACGTATTAGGATTTAAAGTAAAAAGACTCCGTTAAAACGCATCTGAGAAGTAACCCTGTATAAAGCCGGGTAGCAAAGTAGGGTTATATAGCTCTAAAGATAGGACTAATAGGGTATATGGGAAAAAAAAAAAATTGTAGAAGAGAAAGCAAAAAGCACCTAGGATAATTAAATAATGAGTAATTAGTTCAGGTTACTACGGGCAAGTATAATTTATCGGGAGCAGATAGGGAAATGTGTAGATCTAACATATGAACCACATGAATCTAAAGAGACTCGTGAAAACAGGGCAGAGAAAATGAATATAAAGAGAATATAAACAGGGAAGAATTAGCCTGATATAAATATGGGGAAATAAAGGAGAGCACTATATAAAAAAGGGGGTAGTATTAACCTGGATAATAAATAATCCATACTAAGAGGTAGATATAAATATAAAGTGCCTATACCATAAGACCCATATACATATAAAGTGTAGAGGGGTAGATATAAATTACAGAGGAGTAGATATAAATATAAAGTGCCAATGCCAAAAGACCCATATACATGGGACATAAAAGCAGATAGGAAAGCATGATTTATTAGAGGAGGATAACACTAAAAAAACACGGGGTTTAAAAATCGGGGGATACTAAACCAAACTCTGAAGATAAAAAACACATGTTTAGATATGGACTAAAAAGCAGATATAAATAGCAGCATAAATGGAAAGGAATAGAATGTAAATCCATCGAGATAAACTAAAACATAATAACCAAACGAACGGAACTTCACTAAGATTCCAGAGCGGGATGAAAATAGAAACACATTTAAAGCTGTTGTAACCAAGTAGCGATATAGCTATCAATCAGATTATCCAGAAGGGGATGTAGTACGCTAAATGTCCAAAAAGGACTGAAAAAAGCCGTCTAATTATAGGATGAAAAAGGAGAAGAGGGAGAGAAATTCATAACATTACTGAATATATGGAAAATAAATATAAAAAATTAAACTAAATTAAATTAAAAGCGGCAGTAATGAAGAATCCTGCTGACTTCTAATTTTATTAGAAAATTATTAGATATTTCTTTAAACAGAGTTTCCTCTTAAATTTCTGAATATCAACATATGTTTCAAATTTATTAAGAGTAGCTGAAGGTGCGAATTTAAGTCCTTTATTAAGGACCCTAACATGCCTATCCTCTAGTGGAAAACCGCTCAGATTGAATATTCCTTTTGGGGTTATCTTCTCCCTCTTTTTTCCTGGCCGAATCCCTCGCCCTCCCCTGCATCCTCTCGATCTTCCAGTCTTCTTTTTAGAGGGGATGCGGTATATTGGGCCACTTGTTCTTTTACTTTCTTTGCTGCCCGATTCTGAGTCTGGTACGGTGGACTTTTTTCTTTCCAGTTGGAACTGTCTTCCACAAAAACCTCATTGTGTAAGTCTTCCGTATCAAGCACTTGATACCTATTCTTGAGAGGAAGAGGGTTTCCTCGAGCATAATCTGAGATTTGCTGATTATCTCTATTGGGAGGCTTGGATCGTTCTTTATGATTCGTTTGCTGTTGTCTACTTGGTTCATAGGGTGGTCTCCTTTGCTCATAGTTGGATGATGGTGGAAAATAATTAAAAGGTCCTCCATGGGTATAGCCACCTTGATATCTCCATGCATTACTCCTGTAGTTATTCCAAGGAGGATATTGGTAGTAATTTCTATAATTAAAATTATTATAGCCCTGATGATTATTATAGCCCTGATTATTGTATGTCTGATTCGATCCTCTGTAAATTTGAGAATTGTAGTGATGGTTAGGATTCCAATTGGTAGATCCTTCACGGTTTCTTCTGCTCAGCCTTCTTTGGGGAAAGTGGACTTCTTGTGTTCGTGATTGTGGAGGTTCTCTCTTAAGGGTCTTAACAACTAATAGTCTCTTAACCACTTGGCTGCTATGGACGCGCTCAGCGCGTCCAGCCAAGTGGTTCTCCTGTGCTACGGACGCCCTGAGCGCGTCCGAGCACAGGAGGCAGCAATCCGCCGGATTCTGGCGGATTGCTGCGCCCCCCGGTGCGGGCTGACATCTTGGATGTCAGCCCGTCAATCCAGGACCCCGGCGGGGACATTAGATGTCATTGCGGCGACGCGATGACATCTAATGCAGGCGCCCCCCCCCGCATGTGCGGAGGAGGCACCTGAAAGGGAGGGGGAGGTCCTTTGGACCTCTCTCCCTCCCGATCGCCGGGGAGTAGGGAGTTAATACAGACACCGCTTGGAAGGGCACAGCCTGCCCTTCCAAACGGTGGCTGTCATTAACCCCTGGGGAGCCGGATCACGAATCAGCGCTGAAAAGCGCCGGTTCGTGATCCTTTCCTGGAGCTGGCCGACATCTTGGATGTCGGCCAAGCCTCCGGGAACTCCCCCTGAAGACTGGCGTCATCATGCTATGCACGTTAACCCCTAGTTGCCACCAACGGTGGAGATAGGGGGTTCCAATGAACCCCCTATCTCCCGATCCGTGGCAGCTAGGGGTTAATGTTTGGTACTGTTGGATCAGCCAGAGCATGGCCGTTCCAACGATACCAAACACCACTGTGAAAAAGTTTTTTAAATTTTTTAAATTTATATTTAATAAAAATTAAAAATAAAAAAATATTTTAAAAAAATTCTAAAAAAAAAAAACAAGTTTTTTTTTTTTTGGTTTGTTAATGCAGCAATGTTGTTCCCATTTCAATTATAATGTGAACAATGATGCTGCACTAACGATTTTTGTATGTGGTGCATTTGTTAAAAATTGTGTAATTTTCCCCAAAAAAAAATGTAACGAGACCCCATCTCTAATTTTTTTAACAAGCGCACCCCATACAAAATATAACCGCAATTGCTCGCATGTTAAAATGTGAAAAAAACCCACTTTACACATTGTAAATTATTGAAAATTCATATTTTATTGCATTTTTTGTTATAATATACAGACAGGACATGACGTATACATATAATAATGACATATTATGAATCTGCCGAGTCTGACGGAAAGAACGATATATAATATGTCTGGGTCATATACTAAAATAAGCCTTCAAAACACGTTTAAACATGATGAGCAAAACCGGTAAAAATTACCTCAGCACAGAGGCGTGAAACGCCTCCGCAGCGAAAGAGTTAAGGGTCTTAGGCTAGGGTCAGACTGAGGCAGTGCGAACGCGCGTTCTGGCGCACATAATCACGGCCGCACTAGCAGCAGATGACGGGCAATGACGGCCAATATACGAAGTACGGTCGCACAAAAGTCCGGCCGCGCAACGCAAGTGGAAAATGAACACATTTTTTCGAGAACGTTAAACCGCTGGTACTGACGTACAGAGTGCGCTGCGGCCGCATAGCAGCGTGTGTGCGTGATTAGGAGATGTCAGACGCTGCTAGTGTGCGGCCAACATAACGTTCAAACAGCCGGATTTCCCTAGACTTCTTTTCACCCCATCGTCATGAAATACGTCCAGAATTGCGCATCGTCTGACCACTTAAGCGTATTCCGTGAAAAAATGCGTGCGCACGCATCGACGTACATTTTGACGGTGGCCGCAGAAAATGCGCTCATCTGTCCCTAGCCTAAACTAATAAATTTTTTTTTGATTGCGGTAATTGTATATGCTGCAGAACGACAGGATGCCCCAAAAGAAGGATCCAACAGTTTACAGATATGGACAATATTAAGAAGTATAAAATCCATGATCTTCTTACCTGTTTTTCAAAGGACGTTATTTACATGATCATTTGTCCTTGTGTCAAACAGTATATATGGAGGACGACAAGGAGTCTTAATACTCGTATTAGAGAACACTTGAACAACATAAAAAAGGGAATAGAAACACACTCTGTTCCATTGCATTTTAAACAGCATCACCAACAAGACCCTCAAGGTACGAAATTCTTAGCAATTAAAAAAGTTAATAAAGATTGGAGAGGTGGTAACTTTATTAATAAAATTAGTAAGGAAGAAATGAAATGGATATACACATTGAAAACACTTCTTCCTAAAGGTCTAAACCAAGACTTTGAATTGTGTTACTTCCTCTAGTACTCTACAGGTTATATTAGCACCACTATTGCTGTCTATTCTTTATTTATCTTTTATTCTGTTTTATTCTATTTTATCTTATTTTATTTATGTGTTAATCATAATTTTTTTTTTTTTACTGTGTCTTTTTATACTTTGTCTATATAGTACTCCTTTCTCCTCTGATTATACCCTTCTATTATCAACCTTTTGAAGTCAGCAGGATTCTTCATTACTGCCGCTTTTAATTTAATTTAATTTAATTTAATTTTTTATATTTATTTTCCATATATTCAGTAATGTTATGAATTTCTCTCCCCCTTCTCCTTTTTCATCCTATAATTAGACGGCTTTTTTCAGTCCTTTTTGGACATTTAGCGTACTACATCCCCTTCTGGATAATCGAATTGATAGCTATATCGATACTTGGTTACAACAGCTTTAAATGTGTTTCTATTTTCATCCCGCTCTGGAATCTTAGTGAAGTTCCGTTCGTTTGGTTATTATGTTTTAGTTTATCTCGATGGATTTACATTCTATTCCTTTCCATTTATGCTGCTATTTATATCTGCTTTTTAGTCCATATCTATGTCTTAGTCTTTACATGTGTTTTTTATCTTCAGAGTTTGGTTTAGTATCCCCCGATTTTTAAACCCCGCGTTTTTTTAGTGTTATCCTCCTCTAATAAATCATGCGTTCCTATCTGCTTTTATGTCCCATGTATATGGGTCTTTTGGCATTGGTACTTTATATTTATATCTACTCCTCTGTAATTTATATCTACCCCTCTGCACTTTATAAGTATATGGGTCTTATGGTATAGGCACTTTATATTTATATCTACCCCTCTACACTTTATATGTATATGGGTCTTATGGCATCGGCACTTTATATTTATATCTACCTCTTAGTATGGATTATTTATTATCCAGGTTTATACTACCCCCTTTTTTATATAGTGCTCTCCTTTATTTCCCCATATTTATATCAGGCCAATTCTTCCCTGTTTATATTCTCTTTATATTCATTTTCTCTGCCCTGTTTTCACGAGTCTCTTTAGATTCATGCGGTTCATATGTTAGATCTACACATTTCCCTATCTGCTCCCGATAAATTATACTTGCCCGCAGTAACCTGAACTAATTACTCATTATTTAATTATCCTAGGTGCTTTTTGCTTTCTCTTCTACAATTTTTTTTTCCCCATATACCCTATTAGTCCGATCTTTAGAGCTACAGTTGTGTTCAAAATTATTCAACCCCCAATGCTGTAAAGGGTTTTAGGGAATTTAGTGTACATTTGTAATTGTATTCAGAATGAAATCCTACAAGGACTTTTTAAAGAACCATATGCAACTAAAATGACATCAATTGGTTTTGTAATACAGTAGTAAATGTTTCTTTTGTGAATTCTTCATTGACACAATTATTCAACCCCTTAAAGACCACCACTCTGAAGAACAGAGGTTCATGCAAGTGTTTTCAATCAGGTATTGAAAACACCTGTGGATGTCACGGAGCAGCAATAAAGCATAATAAGCACCAATTAGGCAGCTTTAAAATGACTGTGATACTCAGCTCCTTCTAGACATTTTACTGGTGTGGTTACAAACATGGTGAAGTCAAGAGAATGGTCCAGGAAGACAAGAGAAGAGGTGATTACTCTTCACAGGAAGGGCAATGGCTATAAGAAGATTGCAAAGATGTTAAACATACCAAGAGAGGCCATAGGAAGCATCATTCGCAAATTCAAGGCAAAGGGCACTGTTGAAACGCTACCTGGTCGTGGCAGAAAGAAGATGCTGACTTTGACTGCTGTGCGCTACCTGAAGCGTAGAGTGGAGAAAAGTCCCCGTGTGACTGCTGAGGAACTGAGAAAAGATTTGTCAGATGTGGGTACTGGCGTTTCAGCTCTGACAATACGGCGCACACTGCGTAATGAAGGCCTCCATGCCAGAACTCCCAGGCGCACCCCCTTGCTGTCTCCAAAGAATAAGAAGAGTCGACTGCAGTATGCCAAAAGTCATGTGGACAAACCACAGAAGTTTTGGGATAGTGTTCTGTGGACTGATGAAACAAAATTAGAACTGTTTGGGCCCATGGATCAACGCTATGTTTGGAGGAGGAAGAACAAGGCCTATGAAGAAAAGAACACCTTGCCTACTGTGAAGCATGGCGGGGGGTCAATCATGCTTTGGGGCTGTTTTGCTTCTGCAGGTACAGGAAGCTTCAGCGTGTGCAAGGTACCATGAATTCTCTTCAGTACCAGGAGATATTGGATGACAATGTGATGCAGTCCGTCACAAACCTGAGGCTTGGGAGACGTTGGACCTTTCAACAGGACAATGATCCCAAGCATACCTCCAAGTCCACTAGAGCATGGTTGCAGATTAAAGGCTGGAACATTTTGGAGTGGCCATCGCAGTCACCTGACTTAAATCCGATTGAGAACCTCTGGTGGGACTTAAAGAAAGCAGTTGCAGTGCGCAAGCCTAAGAATGTGACTGAACTGGAGGCTTTTGCCCATGACGAATACCATGACGAATACCCGTAGATCGCTGCAAGACACTTGTGTCAAGCTATGCTTCACGTTTAAAAGCTGTTATAACTGTAAAAGGATGTTGTACTAAGTACTAAGATTGAATGTCACTTGGGGGTTGAATAAAACTGATAATGATGTGAGCACAGAAAAGACATTTGTCGTTATTTCATTATAAATGTTATGTTATATTTGTCTGACCTACACGTGCCTCTTTGATTTAATTGTAAGCAAGATGACTGACTGATCAAAATCAATGTCAAACTGGCCAAAACACTCAATTTCAGTGGGAGTTGAATAATTTTGAACACAACTGTATATAACCCTACTTTGCTACCCGGCTTTATACAGGGTTACTTCTCAGATGCGTTTTAACTGAGTCTTTTTACTTTAAATCCTAATACGTATCCATTTTCTGTTCTTATTGCTGAACTTGGCCACTTATTTGGCGCTGTATATGATTAATGAACTATACTATCTCCCCACGTTTTAAATTAGGGAGGTTGTTTGAGACCTTCTGTTTGAATATTTTACCCTGATTGTCATTTTCTCCACGCACTACGATCCTATCAACAGGTGTTTAGGATCACATTGCTTCCTTTATTCCTTTATTTATTAGGATACCTGTATGTCTTGTTTATTGTACCCCTGCATTTTTATGTTCGTTTAAAATCATTTAGTATTTGCTGCTATTGATTTTTTTTTTTTTCTCAATGTAACTTTTTTTATTCCTCTGTCTATATTCAAATTAATCAATTAGGCTAATCACCCGGAAGCTGTGCTACGGGAACTGATATGAGCAACGCAGCTATTTTATAGATTCATTGTACTGTTATGATTACACCCACTGATGAAGCTACTTCTAGCGAAATGCGTTTGCGGTGTATTTTATTCATTGTTTTAATGAAACCGATTGTGAATTTCTACCCTGTATGATCCTGGGTGATTTATTCCTTCGGCATCCTGAATATATATTTCTAAGGATCTGGTTTCCTGCCTTGTGGACCTGAGGTTGGGGAATCGGTGCCCCTTGATTTAAATCCACCGATCTGCCTTCTGTTTGGTGCCATTTATTTAAATCGGCACCAGAATATGTGAGTATATCTCTTATTTTTCACTCCTATCTGGGACGATACAGTCTGCACTTAATTCCTGTCACGGTTTCCGGATCCCACCACGCAGTACTTAACCCCCAACACTCCACAAAACCCAGAAGCTACCAACAGTGTAGCTGAATGATCCCTATCTGTCTGGTCCTTAGAATTGGCCAGGTAAACTAGCTAGACAGAAAAGGGTTAACAATACGGAGAGGAGTCAGCCGAGCCAGGATCAGGAATACAGAGTTCAGAATGGTCAAATGGAATAGCCGGGTCGGTATCAGAGCAGTAGCGTAGTACAAGCAAATAGTCTAGGGCAACAGAAGGCAGAATGGTCAGAACACAAGCAGAGGTCAATAACAGGTTAAATCAATATAGCAGACAGGTACAAGGCGCTCAGGTATGGATAACCACGATCTGGCAACTTCTGAAACTAACTGAGGGTTTTTAAAGACCTTCACCAGGCCATGCCCCCCCACTCAAGCCACACCTCATGCAATCACCTCCCTGCCTGTCTCCATTTAAACTGGGCAGTGGTCAGCGAGCAGCATCAGACTTGCTGTCCTCAAGCACACAGGTAGGGCTGGAAGCCCCCAACGTTACAGTACCCCCCTCTCCACGAGCAGACGCCGGATGCTCAAAAGAGGACAACAAGAAGAATGACAAGAAAAAGTCAATGGGTCTTGTAGGCACGTAGAGCCCTCGCGTACACCAGTCACCAAAGTCCCCTGAGGTCCCAATCAGAGTCGTCATCCTCCTCAAGACGCCCCCGTCTATGAGGGTGGGAGCCAAAACTGGGTCCAGGTTTGAAGACACTGGCACCAGTCCTTTTGCGTCTCCTACCCCTGGTACAGGACGCGGAATGGACAGCAACAGTGTCCTCTCTGCACTGCGGCAACACGAACACGGCCCCAGTGGTACGGATCTGCGGGTCAGTGACCCCGGCACGGCTCTGCTGCGACTTGACTGGAACCACTGGGCTCGAAGACACCGGGACAGCTGGGCTCGGTGGGGCAGCGCATTTGGTGTGGACCGGTTGGGTAGCACCCTTGGCCAGGACAGGAGGGGCAGCGCCTTTAGCACGACTCTGTGGTGACTTGGACATGGCAGCAACAGCCAGCTCGGGTGAGCGTGGCTTGGCAACAGCCAGCTCGGGTGAGCGTGGCTTGGCAACAGCCAGCTCGGGTGAGCGTGGCTTGGCAACAGCCAGCTCGGGTGAGCGTGGCTTGGCAACAGCCAGCTCGGGTGAGCGTGGCTTGGCAACAGCCGGCTCGGGTGAGCGTGGCTTGGCAGCTACCGGCTCGGGTGAGCGTGGCTTGGCAGCTACCGGCTCGGGTGAGCGTGGCTTGGCAGCTACCGGCTCGGGTGAGCGTGGCTTGGCAGATACCGGCTCGGGTGAGCGTGGCTTGGCAGATACCGGCTCGGGTGAGCGTGGCTTGGCAGCTACCGGCTCGGGTGAGCGTGGCTGGGCAGCTACCGGCTCGGGTGAGCGTGGCTGGGCAGCTACCGGCTCGGGTGAGCGTGGCTGGGCAGCTACCGGCTCGGGTGAGCGTGGCTGGGCAGCTACCGGCTCGGGTGAGCGTGGCTGGGCAGCTACCGGCTCGGGTGAGCGTGGCTGGGCAGCTACCGGCTCGGGTGAGCGTGGCTTGGCAGCTACCGGCTCGGGTGAGCGTGGCTTGGCAGCTACCGGCTCGGGTGAGCGTGGCTTGGCAGCTACCGGCTCTGCAACAATCTTGATCTCACAGTGCTTTGCAACCACCTTGGCTTGGCACTGTGGAGCGGTGACCCCGGCTTGGCACTGTCTCTTGAACTGCTGTGCAGTGGACTGGCTCTCAAACTGGTTAGCGGTGGACCAGATCTCGCACTGCGAGGCAGTTGACTTGATTTGTTCGTGCTGCAGGGCAGCACTCTTGACTGGAACTGCTAGCTTAGGCACAGTAGACATGGACAGGACTTGAAGCTGACAAACAGCAGACTCAGATTCTTTGTGCTGCTGAGCAGCCACCTTCGATTGTTCATGCTGCAGGGCAGCACTCTTGACTTCCCACTGCAGGGCATTACACCTGGTCTCTCCCTGTTGGGCAGTGGATTTTGGACATCCTGCGACGTGCAGGGCAGTGGACTCTGGGGCTTGGTAAGGCTGGAACATGGAGGGTAACTTCTGGAGGCGCAATTGACAGTCCATTCTTTTATGCAGGAAAGAACCGCAATAAAAGCATAAGCCCTGAGTCTTCCTCCATACCCTTTCCTCCAGGGTCAGGGGTCCTCTGGAACCTTTAACTGGAACTGCAACAGGCTCCTTTGGGAGGACGTCCCTAGGAGGTTGCAGCAACCTTGCATACAGGATATCCAGGTGCTGAGTAATGAGCTTGTTAGCCCCTCTCAGGATCTCCAGCACCTCTAGAATTACTGCTCGCTCACTACGTACTGGCTGCCTCATTATGTGTACCTGGGATGTCTGAACGACAGGGGGCTCAGGTATAGCAGGCGGGGGTGCAACCCCAACTGGTTCCAGGTGTGCAGTACGATTCAGGATAGTTTGTAAGGCAATGGCAAACTGATCCATCCTATGATCCTGCTCATCCTGTCTGGATACAAAGGTAGCCAAGTGCTGTGTTAAATCTGCGGGATCCATATTGGCCAGATCGTAATGTCACGGTTCCCGGATCCCACCACGCAGTACTTAACCCCCAACACTCCACAAAACCCAGAAGCTACCAACAGTGTAGCTGAATGATCCCTATCTGTCTGGTCCTTAGAATTGGCCAGGTAAACTAGCTAGACAGAAAAGGGTTAACAATACGGAGAGGAGTCAGCCGAGCCAGGATCAGGAATACAGAGTTCAGAATGGTCAAATGGAATAGCCGGGTCGGTATCAGAGCAGTAGCGTAGTACAAGCAAATAGTCTAGGGCAACAGAAGGCAGAATGGTCAGAACACAAGCAGAGGTCAATAACAGGTTAAATCAATATAGCAGACAGGTACAAGGCGCTCAGGTATGGATAACCACGATCTGGCAACTTCTGAAACTAACTGAGGGTTTTTAAAGACCTTCACCAGGCCATGCCCCCCCCACTCAAGCCACACCTCATGCAATCACCTCCCTGCCTGTCTCCATTTAAACTGGGCAGTGGTCAGCTAGCAGCATCAGACTTGCTGTCCTCAAGCACACAGGTAGGGCTGGAAGCCCCCAACGTTACAATTCCTCCCTTGCATTTTTTTCCCTTTTTTCCTTCCACCTCCATCAACTGTTTCATTGAGGACTCGATCCCTGGCTGAATATCTTTTATTGAAACTGAAGATTGTGAGTGCTAGCGCCGGACACCAGCTCTGTAACCTTCATTTTTATAAATGTCAGCCGGTCTACAGAGTCGGTGGACAGAAGCACTCTTTTGTCTGTGACAAAACCTCCAGTGGCACTGACCGTCCTTTCAGAAAGCATGCTGGATGAAGGGCAACCTAGTAGCTGCATAGCATATTGGCTAAGTTCTGGCCAGTGATCCAATCTCAACACCCAGTAAGCCAGTGGATCATCTGCTGGAAAGGTATCCAGGTCTGCCCTTGCCCCTAGGTAGTCCTGCACCATACGGTGAAGAGGCTGGCAATGGGTGCCTACATTTGACATCCTGGGCGTCGTGGATTAAAAAAAATTAAAAAGGCATCAGTCAAGCGGCCCTGGCCTTCACCACTATTCCTCTGATCATCCGCAGCCTCAGAAGCACCTGTGTCATCACTTGGTAACCTACCAGTGCCTGGAAAGGTGTTACACAAGTGTCGCTTTAGAGCGTCCAAGTTTTTTCATCCTGTGCTCCCTCTGTGCGGGCAGGATGAGCTCTGCAACTTTACCCTTGTATCGTGGATCAAGAAGGGTTGCCAACTAGTAATGATCCCTCTCCTTGATAGCACGAATCCTGGGGTCCTTTACCAGGCTTTGCAGGATAAGGGAGCCCATGCAGCGTAGGTTGGAATTGGCAATCGCTTCCGAGTCTTCCTGGTCAATGAGGATGACCCCATCGTGCACTTCCTCCTCCCACCCACGTACTAGTCCTTGTGTTTCTGGGTACACAAAACCCTCCCTTGAGGAATCCCCACCTTCAATGCCCCCACTACTTAAATATTCCTCCTCCTCCTCATCCTCCGCCTGTCTGATGTGAGGAGGACCCGCTGGAATGCTGTCTGCGGAAAGACTGGGGCCTTGAGAGCTAGGGAAGGCCTCCTCTTCCTCCCGCTGCTCTGTCTCTAGAGCCACATCTATAATTCCCTGCAGAGTGTGCTCCAGCAGGAACACTAAAGGAATTGTGTCGCTGATGCATGCACTGTCCCCGCTCACCATCCTCGTTGCCTCTTCAAATGGTGACAGTATGGTGCATGCATCTTTGATCATCAGCCTCTGCGGGGGGAATAAGAAACAAGTTGACCTGAACCTGTCCTTGTGCCATACTCACACAGGTACTCGTTGATGGCCCTCTGCTGCTTGTGCAGACGCTGCAGCATTACTAATGTCGAATTCCACCTGGTGGGCATGTCACAGATCAAACGGTTTGTGGGAAGGTGGAATTCTCTTTGAATTTCTGCCAGGCGAACACTTGCTGGGAATGACCATCTGAAGTGGCTGCAGACTTTTTTGGCCTGGCTGAGAAGCTCTGCCAGCCCTGGGTACCTGGTTAGGAAATGCTGTACCACCAGATTTAGGACGTGTGCTAGGCATGGAGCATGCGTCAACTTACTCTGGCGTAGGGCGGAGAGAAGGTTGCTGCCATTATCACAGATGACCATTCCCAGCTGAAGCTGGCATGGTGTTAACCATCTCTGCACCTGCCCCTGCATAGCTGACAGAATTTCTGGCCCGGTGTGGCTCCTGTCCCCTAAACAAACCAGCTTAAGCATAGTATGGCATCTTTTTGCTTGAGCCATTGTGTAGCCCCTGTCACGCGTCGGTTTAACTGCCACTTTGCCAGAGACAGAGAAGGAGGAGGAGGAGGAAGAGGGAGAGGTGGTGGTGGAGCAGACAGACCTTATACAAGCAGCTTTCTGGAGGTGTGATGGATGAACAAGCTCCAGCACAGAGCCTCATCTTGGATCCCTCCCAGCTGCAATCAGAGTTAGCCAGTGTGCCGTGAAGGGAATGTAACGGCCTTGTCCATGCTTGCTGGACCGCGTGTCCAAAGTCACAGTCACCTTGTTGCTGACTGTCTTTCCCAATGACTCCATAACATTGTGTTCCACGTGCTGGTATAGTGCTGGAATGGCCTTCCGTGAAAAGTAATGGCATTTTGGAACCTGCCACTGTGGTACAGCACATTCAGCAAATTCACGGAAGGAAGCAGAGTCCACCAGCTGGAAAGGCAGCAGCTGTAATGCGAGTAATTTTGCTAAGCTGGCATTTAGACGCTGTGCTTGGGGATGGTTGGGACTATATTTTTTCTTACGCTGCAGCAGCTGGGGCAATGTAATCTGACTGCATAAATCTGCAGCTGATGGGATGCTGTCACATTGTGAGGAAGGACCTGGTACATCCATTAATGTAGCATCATCCCTGTCAGTGGAGGTTGGAGTCAATGACATGGCAGGACATATAGGGGGGTAGAGACAGGTGAGAAGGACCTACGCAAAGTTTTGCACCAACGGGATGCGTGGCAGGTGGTCATATGTCACCTCAAGCACGTGGTACCCAAGCGTCCGGTGTCTTTCCCATGCTTGAGCCTCATCTGACATAGATTACAAATAGCAACGGTGCGGTCTGCTGCACATTTCTTAAAGAACTCCGAGACAGCAGAGTTCCTGGATGTGTGCTTTGAGACAACAGCGCTCTGCACCTGAGCAGCTCTGACATCTGATGTCTTGGACTGGCTAGTGCTACGGTTGGTCATAGAGGATGTTGTGCCTCGTGTTTGTTGTGCCTCCTCCTTACTTGACTCCTCTGTTCGATCAGGCACCCAGGTGGAGTCAGTGACCTCATCATTGTCATCACCCCCTATCTCCTCGTCATTGGAGCCAACTTGGCAGCTGCTGGGGCAACATGAGTGCCAGTTATTTATGTGTCACTGGCACCCCCTTCCTCTAGGTTGATTAAACTCCCTTCCTCAACCTCAGAGATTGAATCAGAGCACTGTAGTTGCTGCGCATCCTCAAGCAGCATGTCACTGTCATTGTAATCAAACAATTCAGCTGACTCCTCCGTGTGATAGTGAGGCTACGGCAGGAGTAGCTGTGGACATGGAGGCTGCATCAGATGCTTTGGCAGCTGAGGTGGACTGTAAAGCACTACAAGCTTGGCTGGCAGAGGACTGGGAGGATGAGGATGGCCTGGTTAGCCGATCCAACAAATCCTCTGTATGTTGCTGCTGCTTAAGATGGCCAGCACCAGTTAGAAAGGACAAGCGTGCCCCTGCAGAGAGTGCACCACGTCCACGACGACCAGAGGCACAGCCTCCCGACACAGTGGCTGCTTGCCCTCTTTTCTGTGCCTGGGAACGTCTGCCTGTCCCTTTTGGTCTTTCTGACATGGTGAGTGATATATAGATTAAAGATATACAGAACTCTGATTCAACTCTGTTATAAAAATTGGAGATATGCTGCAGAACTCGGATTCAACTCTGGTATAACTCAGTGAGACACCCTGATAGCTGGCAGCCAGTGACAAGACACAGATTACAATTCCCAGAAACCACCTACAAATCAGTGAGACCCCCAGATGGGTGGCAGTGACAAGACACAGATTACAATTCCCAGAAACCACCTACAAGTCAGTGAGACCCCTGATAGGACCCCCTGATAGCTGACAACATTGACAAGACACAGATTACAATTCGCAGAAACTTGCTAGAAGTATGTGGGACCCCCTGATAGCTGGCAGTGAGAATACACAGGTTAGAACAATTCCCAGATATTTTGTAGAAATGTGACCCCCACAATTGCTGGTGGCCGTGAGAACACAAAGATTACAACAATTCCCAGAATTTTGTATAAATGACTGACCCCCAAAATAGTTGGTGGCAGTGAGAACACAAAGATTACAACAATTCCCATATATTTTGTATAAATGACTGACCCCCAAAACTGCTGGTGGCAGTGAGAACACAAAGATTACAACAATTCCCATATATTTTGGATAAATGACTGACCCCCAAAATTGCTGGTGGTAGTGAGAACACAAAGATTAGAACAATTCCCAGATATTTTGTATAAATGACTAACCCCCAAAATTGCTGGTGGCAGTGAGAACACAAAGATTAGAACAATTCCCAGATATTTTGTAGAAATTAGACCCCCCCAATAGCTGCTGGCAGATTGTTGTGTTAGTGTGTGTTCTCACTGCCAATCTCCTCTCAAAAAACACGTGCTGAAGGTTGTGTGAAGCCTTATATAGTGTGCTGCGGGACTTAGCTCTGTGAGTCCATGATTGGGCAAAATTTGCTCAATCAGGACTCTGAGCCGTGATTGGCATAGTCATGAACCTGTCTCGCACCTGACCTGTGGTTAGGTGCAAGGCTGTAGCCAATTACAAGCTTCAGGCCAGTGGAAAAGTGCATTGTGGTCCATTGTGGGCGAACATGCGGCGGAAATGTTCGTAGTTCGCGAACATGCGAACAGGCGATGTTCAAATCGAACTCCAAATTTAACAGCTCATCCCTACTTGTCAGTTGTTCAATCAATTCTTGGTTTGACTGAGACAACTGATCCATTTCTCTTTGCACTTTATCTTTCTCATTTGCATATGAATTTAACTCTTTTCATTAGATCTGACTCACGAGTTATTCGGGTTACAGTGTCATGCAATTCGTGATTTCTCTTTTATGACCCGTTAGCGATTTCTTTAGTACAATTCAACATTTTATTTAATTTGACGACCAAATATATACACTCAGGCATTAGCTGCCAAACAAGAAATTATTTTTCTTTCTTGGTCTTGGCTGCACTAATTTGTCACAAATAATCAATAAAAGTTGAATGATCTGACCAAATTGAACTAGTATAATCCGAAACATTTGATTTTAATTCCTTTATCCCATCAAATAAGTCGTCTGTAACGTGCAATTTTTCCTTTAAATAACATACAACATCTACTAACACTATTTGGTCAGGATGCATATTTACGTCCACATTAGCGCTAGTACGAGCCTCAAGTTCTGACTCTAACATTTTTACACCGTTTAGTAGACCAACTGTAAAACCACAAGTCAAAATATGACAACAAAGGGTTAAAATTATATATATATATTTTTGCATACATATATATACACACCTCTATCTATACAGATAGTACTGGGCAACAATATTTCAAACAAAAATGACAATCTCAGCAGTGCCTCCAAGATGTCAGGAATGTTTATTCAAATAAGAAATGAATCCGAGATATAAACAATAATAAAACTCTCGCCAATATTCCTCAGAAACTGATCCTGTTTTCAATTTTATGTTTGTTTAAAAATACCACCGCAGCCAAGCTAGGTAAAAATATATATTTATGTATGCAAAAATGACTTATTCTCGAAACAAAAATCAAGGATTCATAAAAACAACAACCATCAGCACATAGATTTCTAACTTTTTAGAACATGTTAGTAACTCAGCACCTATAATTAGTACGATTTACTTTGATTAGTTAGTAACTAAACATAAATGGTTAGTACCACTTATTAAACGTTCTGGAAAGAAAACATGTAATTCCCAGGAAACAAATATTCAAAACAAAGCTAGTATCCTGTGTATATATATATATATATATATATACACATATATATATCTCTGTGCTACCTGGATCAACAAAAAGATGAAGCTATCACTTATTGGATTTAGAATAATAAGTAAGAAAAACTTATTTAGTGAATCCTCCCCTAATAACAAGAATTAAGCTTCTAATCTTATGCTTTTTAAAATGTAGATTATAAAATCACTGCTTAATAATTCAATCACACTAGCTCTTCCATTTTCAATATATATGTATACATTGCAACAAATAATTAGGATAAATTAATATATTTTTTATCAGACACTTATCATATTTTTATACTGCAGGTTAGAGATATATCAAAAATCTGATCTATCAGTACCAGAGATATATATACACTTTATTTCAACTTCAATTGCTTTCATACGTTACCTGTTCCAACTGGATTCAATCCTTTCTGCGAACTTCTTAGTTAAAGCAGCAATAATTGAAATTATATCTTTGGATGTAATGAGTTAAATGGAGAGTGTGTGAGAATTTGTGAGAATATTATAGAAAAGACTCTATAATTGGTTATGAATATAAGGTTCATCTTAGTTTCTTTGTCTCTCTTTTTGAGTCTCTCCTTGAGCATGATTCAGTTCTGAGTGAGTGTGTGAGTGAAAGGAAGAATGAGAATGCATGAGAGGAAGAAATGTAAATGAATGAATGCCTTGACTGAAAGAAGTGAATGCCTTAATGCTCTCTGTGGTTAGACAGATATAGGGTGTTTGACATCACTTATCACGTGATTTCTAATTAGCATATCTATATGTTAAATGATATTCAATGGTACCTGCCAACTCATAATATAACACGAGAGGGCAGTGTTGATTTTCAAAATTTTATTAAAACTATTTTCCTCTTTCTTATTTATTTGACATACAGTGGCAAGAAAAAGTATGTGAACCCTTTGGGATTACGTGGAGTTTTGCATGAATTGGTTATAAAATGTGCTCTGATCTTCATCTAAGTCACAACAATTTGAAAAACACAGTCTGCTTAAAATAATACAACACGAACATTATATGTTTTCATGTTTTTATTGAACAGAACATGTAAACATTCACAGTGCAGGGTGGAAAAAGTATGTGAACCTTTAGACTTAATAACTGGTTGACCCTCCTTTGGCAGCAATAACCT
Organism: Leptobrachium leishanense; assembly: GCA_009667805.1. Lineage (NCBI taxonomy): Eukaryota > Metazoa > Chordata > Amphibia > Anura > Megophryidae > Leptobrachium > Leptobrachium leishanense. Next base: position 256,938,908 of record CM019065.1, on the reverse strand, counting down.
CAACCAAACATTTCCTGTAGTTGCAGATCCTACCTGCACAACGATCTGGAGTAATTTTGCACCACTCCTCTTCATAAAACTGTTTCAGTGTAGCAATATTCTTGGGATGTCTGGTGTGAATCGCTCTCTTAAGGTCATGCCACAGCATTTCAATCGGGTTGAGGTCAGGACTCTGACTGAGCCACTCCAGAAGGCGTATTTTGTTTTGTTAAAGCCATTCTTTTGTTGAATTACTTGTATGCTTTGGATCATTGTCCTGTTGCATCACCCATCCTCTGTGGAGCTTCAGTTGGCGGACAGATGGTCTTACGTTTTCCTGCAAAATGTGTTGATAAACTCTGGAATTCATTTTTCCATCAATGACAACAATCCGTCCAGGCCCTGAGAGGGCAAAGCAGCCCCAAACCATGATGCTCCCTCCGCCATGTTTTACAGTGGGGATGAGGTTTTGATGTTGGTGTGCTGTGCCTTTTTTTCTCCACACATAGTGTTGTGTGTTTTTTCCAAACAACTCAATTTTGGTTTCATTTGTCCACAGAATATTTTGCCAGTAGTGATGTGGAACATCTAGGTACTCTTTTGCAAACTTCAAATGTGCTGCAATATTCTTTTTGGACAGCAATGGCTTCCTATGTGGTGTCCTCCCATGTACTCCATTCTTGTTTAATGTTTTCTTTATTGTAGATGTGTCAGCAAAAATGTTAGCATGTGCCAGAGATTTCTGTAAGTCTTTAGCTGACACTCTAGGATTCTTCTTTACCTCATTAAGCATTCTGCACTGTGCTCTTGCAGTCGTCTTTACAGGATGACCATGCCTAGGGAGAGTAGCAACAGTGCTGAACTTTCTCCATTTGTAGACAGTCTGTCTACCGTGGACACATGAACATCAAGGCTTTTGGAGATACTTTTGTAACCCTTTTCAGCTTCATGCAAGTCAACAATTCTTGATCGTAGGTCTTCCGAGAGTTCTTTTCTGCGAGGCATGGTTCACATCAGGCAGTGCTTCTTGAAACCAGTAAACCCAAAACTGGTGTGTGTTTTTAAAGGGCAGGACAACTTTCAGCAACACATCCAATAATATCACACTGATTGGACTCAAGGTTGGCTAACTCTTGGCTCCAATTAGCTCTTGGAGAAGTCATTAGGCTAGGGGTTCACATACTTTTTCCAGCCTGCACTGTGAATGTTTACATGTTATGTTCAATAAACACATGAAAACATATAATGTTTGTGTTGTATTATTTTAAGCAGACTGTGTTTTTCAAATTGTTGTGACTTAGATGAAGATCAGAGCACATTTTATGACCAATTCATGCAAAACTCCACGTAATCCCAAAGGGTTCACATACTTTTTCTTGCCACTGTAGGTCAATCTTCTCTTATCTAGACCTTGTATTCAAACAAAAAAAATCTAATTGTCCTCAGACATCATGTCTGTGGCTGTCAATTTAAATTTAGTATCAGCATTTCTACCCTACTCCCTTATTTCAAAACAATTTAATCTTATCAGGTAAAACGTGAATGTTTCTACTCTTTTTACTTATATGTACATCATAGTTACACTTATAAAATATTGGAGCTACTAAATATATATTGGATACATAATATATATGTGAATTTATATATAATTGTGCATAGATGTGTTTTAAACCTTAAAACATATTTATTTTATTCAAGGACTTCTTAGCAAAGCAGACAATTTTACCCTTGCCATGTCTAGCACTTATCTATCACATATATCAAATGGAACAGCCTCCTATAGCGTCTTTATGTCTACACGATTATATTCATTTAAGACACACACATAAATCCTTTATTCCACTAATGAATTTAAACTCTTTATGAACGTTTCTTCTGAAAAGTAGGTGAAAGGTAATTCCAAAAAAAAATGTTTTAGAAGAAAGAATATGGATGAATGAATATACACAAAATGACTACAAGCATCCATTTTGTTTTCCTATGAAAATACCCGACAACGTCTCATATTATCCAGAACACTACAGTGGCAACGCGGCTGTTGGATCTGCATGATGGCACTGATTGGCACTCTGCATGATTTTAATCCAGACACTGACTCTTGGATCTCTTGGGTGGAAAGGTTTGAACAGTATCTCTCTGCTAATGGTGTTTTGGAGTCGAAACAGGTAGCCATGTTCCTCACAGCGATTGGAGCGAAGGTGTATGACACACTCAGAGATATCCTGTATCCAGAAAAACCTGTGAGTAAGCCGTTAGTTGCTTTAATTAGGGCCCTCTATCAGCCACCGCCAATCAAATTGCTGAAAGATGGAAGTTTTATAAAAGACATCAGGAGCCGGGAGAAAGCGTCTCCTCCTTTGTCTCAGCTCTCAGGAAGTTAGTGAGTAGCTGTTAGTTTGGGGAGTATTTAGTCACAACCCTCAGAGACCAGTTTGTGATGGGATTACACTGTGAAGCTATGATTAAGAGACTTCTTACTGCAAAAAGAGCTGACCTTACACAAAGCTATGGATATCGCTGCCATTATGGAACAAGTTACCAAAGAAGCTGATGCTTTGCATAGGAAGCAAAAGACTAAACAAGAGGCAGAAATATTCCATGCAGATACCAGGAAGCTGTACAAGCGGGATAAACAGTACATTTCCTTACGTCAAAGGACGGTGCGTGGAGAGCCCCGAAATGGATGTCATCAATGTGGGGTGACTTCACATGAATCTCACTCATGTAATTTCCGCTATGCAGTTTGTTAATCCTGTGGAAAAAAAGGGCAAATTCAAAGGGTCTGTAAGAAAGGGAAGATGCATGAAGGAAAGCCGCATAAATTGCTTCAGAAGAGAGCATATCAAATCCAGCACCAAGACTCCTCGGATGACTCAGACGACCACATTCCCATTCAAACAGTAAAACTTTATAAAATGGATTTGGCTTATTCAGCCATTCCTGTTCCAGTGAAGATTGAAGGGAAAGATGTGACCATGGACCTGGACACATGAGCGGCTGTTTCTGTGACTACTGAGCAAGACTGGTGGAGATTAAAAGTAAATGTTCCAGTGATAAAGACAGCTGTTCGTCTACAGACTTATTCAAAGGAAGTGTTAACCCCCTAGGCAGTGTACATGTGAGTGCAGTTAAATGGACGCTTGGAAAAGCTGACGTTATATATTATTAAGTCTGGGGGTCCTCCACTATTTGGAAGAGAATGGATTCATAAATTGGGAATGCCAGGCATAAAGTATAATGCTTGCCACACCTTAGAGATTATCTGCGGTTTCAGCTTGGATACAGGACTTGCAGCGGAAGTTTGCCCCAGTTTTTGATGATACTTTGGGGACTGTTAAGACAACGGTCCCTAAAATATGAGGAAAAATGCTGTTCCAAAACTTTTTTAAGGCACGAACTGTACCTTTTGCACTTAATGCTGGGGTTGAGGTGGAATTGATGCGTCTAGAGAGCCTTGGGATCATTTCCAGAGTGCGCTGCAGTGAATGGGCCTCCCCGATTGTGCCTGTGCATAAAAAGAATGGAGACATTTGGATGTGTGGGGATTTCCATATGGCCATTAATTCTCAACTTGCTGTAGATAAATATCCACTTCCAAAGATTGAGGACATTTTTGCGACTTTGGCAGGGGGACAGAAGCTCACCAAGCTGGATCTCAAACATGCATACCTGTAGTTACCAGTGCATCCAGAATCCAGGCCTTACCTCACGATCAATACTAGGGGATGTTCCAATATAACAGAATGGTATTTGGGATAGCACCAGCACCAGCACCAGCAATTTGGCAGCGTACAATGGATGAATTGGTTGCTGAAGTTCCTGGGACACAATGGGCAGTATTACAATGTTGGTGATAACTTAACCAGAGCTGTTGTAAACTTCCCAGAGCCATTATAGCCTATGGAGCTGTTAAGTTAACAACAGCTCTGGTTAAGTTAGCACCAACTTTGTAATATAGCAAAAAATACACAGGTAGAATCTTTGTAATATAGCCCAATGTCTGCCGGATGACATGCTGATCACTGGCCGAACGGAGAGGGTGCGAAAATTAACGGTGATATTACAAACCTACCACATTTTGTCATCCGTCAAAAAATAACGTTCGTAGAGCCGACGCGCAAAACGAAGAGAAATACGCGCGAAACGAAGAGAAATACGAGCGCAGTAACGTTGCGCACGTAAATCAGTGTGCGGAACGGGATTTTCGCGGGATTCAGCCAATCAGACTTAAGAACCTCAAATTTCCTTAATTAACTCACTTAAGTTTTTGCGCCTGTCAAAGTAAATCTGAGTATACATGCTGCAGCAATAAAAAAAATGCACGAATTCACAATTTTATTGTTTGGGTATGTGTAGAATGTGTAACTATACTCTGCTGTATTTTTTTTTTGTGCTGGTGTATTTCGTTTCGACCAGGACGTTCGGTTTTGACCTTAACACCAGCTTTTCAGTTAAAATTATGCGCGGAAACCTCGTTTGTACGAATTTGCGCATCGATTTATAATACCATCCGCGTTTCTGCATACGAACGCATTTGCACTCACAATATTAAGTATAGGACGCCCGAAGTATCACCCGCAGTAGACGAATATGCGCGTTTGTTGCGCATAGATTGTAATACGACGTTGTGCGCAAATGGTTTTGTCCCTTGCGGAAATGCGCATTTGCGCGCGCAAAACCAAATGTGCAAGGAATGTAATAGGGGCCATAGACTTGTACTGGACATTTTTTTGGTTTTGTTTTGTTTTGTTTTTTTCTTTTAAGGAAAGGGAGGAGGTGTGGCATGCTGACTGCCAATGGGGGGGATGGGTGTTGCTTTTGGCGGTTGGTGTGGTAAATCGTCGTTGAGCCCTTGAAGATATGTGTTGGTATACCACTCATCCAACACAAATATATATATTGCACAAGACAGGTTCGTCCACTATATTAACCCCTTAGTGACCAGGCAGTTTTACACAAATCTGTCCTTTAGTGACCGCAGCTGTTTTTACATTTCTGCGCTGTTAGTGTTTAAGTCAAATTTTTCTCTTACTCGTTTATTCAACCCACACATATTATACACCATTTTTTCCGCCATTAAATGGACTTTCTAAAAATACCATTATTTCCATCATATCAAACAATTTACTATAAGAAAAATATGAAAAATGGTAAAAACACACTTTTTTGTAATTTAATCCCCAAAATCTACAACCACCAAAAAAGACTCTGGCTAAATAGTTTCAAAATTATGTCCCGAGAATAGAAATAACAAATTTTAAATGTTTTTTCTTTTTAACCCCTTCACTGCTGAGCCAGTTCACCTATGTGCGCTGCGCTCATTATGACCGTTTTGTGCTAATTATTATTAGATGGCAGTCTAGGTCCTATTTAACTAACCCCCCCCCCCCCGACAATTTTTTTTTTTTTTAAAAAAAACCATTTTTTAATTTTTTTAATTTATTTTATTTTTAAACCAAACCTGGTCATGTTTCGTATCATTAGAAAGGCCATGATCAGGCTGCCACGGATTAGGAGATAGGGGGGGATCCTTTGGATCCCCTTATCTCAACATGGCAGCTAGAGGGTTAACTGGCCCACTGACATCCTCACACATATGGTGAGGTTGTCAGTGGGTGGGGGGACCTGGAGGCTTGGTTGACATCAAAGATGTCAGCTCTCTCCAGGTCCGAATCGCGTTTTGGTGCCGATTAGCACCCAAACACGATCCGGCAGTGAAAATGTTAATAATATACAACGGTGAAAAGGGGAGACTCTCCCCTTTCCAGCGGTGCAAAAAGCATCATTGTAGCTTGCATGGTTGGGGAGATAGAGGGCTCCAAAGGAGCCACCCCTCCACTTCCTGTATTTTCACCACTGGCGCCTGCCGATGACATCATCACGCAGCGTGATGACATCATCAGATCGGCCAGCCCAAGAGAAAACGGAGAGGCAAGCTTGAAGCTTGCCATAGACGTCGTGGGAGTCGGCAAGGGAGGTGAGTATCGGGCGGGAGGGAGGTTAGGAGACGCTGACGTACTATGTATGTCCGCGGGTCTAAGGGAGACCTGTGGGCAGGACGTACATAGTACGTCAGCGGTCCCTAAGATGTTAAACATTTATTAGGAATTACACACAGCACACTAAATCACATATAACACCTATATACAAGATTTACAAAACAGCCAATCTGAACAATAACAAATAGGCCTAGAGGGCCAGCAGCCGACAGTGTATACTTATCAACCAGGAGAGCAGGGAGACTGTCCACTCTGCAGGAAAGCAGCAATAGAGAGCGAGAATAAACTACAGAGAGTTCTATGTAAAATGGAGTAGGTGTGTCTTTCCAAGGGAAGGGCATATTGTAATTAAAAAGTCTAGTGATATGTTAATGAAGGCTATAGAGCAGAGAGACCTGGCTAATTCAATATACAGGAGAGGCATGTGTATAATGTCCCCACATTCCCCCACTTTAAATTATTCTTTGTTGAACGGATTCCAAAACTCCCAGCATAACAACCTAATTACTGTAGGGAATTGTATCCCAGGGAGCGAGTCCTTAGTTGCTAAGTACAACCAATGCTACACTTCATCCAAAAAAATAAAATAATAAATAAATAAATACATATAGGACATGAGACATTTACACGTTGAAAGCAGAAAAATCCATGTTCTATCCCTTTAAATATTATTTCTCATGTAAAACCATAAATATACCCAATCATAATGTGTTCATGTGAGGTGAAGTTAAAATTGTCATAGAATCTGGACACAACTAAGTGTCACGTTCCATGCTCGCATACCTGTCTTCCTGCCCTCTGTATTTGTATATTGTGTTTTTTTTCCCTTGTGTTTCTGTTGCTGCCAATTCCTGGGTGGCCTCCCAGGGGTTAATTGGTGTTCTGTGTGCTGCTCACCTGTTTACCCTTACCTTGATTCCCCTGACTATATTAGAGCAATGTACCTATAGGACATTGCTGGGTCATTTTTACTTTGCCTGGTCTCCTTGCGACTGGTGTCCTGAGAGCTCCTTGCTGTGTTCCTGTTATCCTCCGTTTGTTCATCCTTGTTTAGTTTTTGCCTCTGTTATTTCTGTTCCAGTTTATGTCAGTTCCTTTTGTGTATTTAGTTCTGTCTATTGCTGTATTTTGGTTTGCTGTTTATGTTCCATTCTGATTCCCCGGTTACTGATTTTGGCTTGGCTGACTTCCCTTCTGGTTCCTATTCCTATATCCTGTATGACGTACTCTCTCTGGTTATGACCTTTTGGCTTTCCTCTATATGACTACTCTATAGTATTTTCCTTGTCTGTACCGTTTCCAGGTAACCCTGTCATCTGTATACAACAAAAGAATCTGTACGGCTTCAAGGTAATACTTTCCTTTAGATTAGATCTGGCTATTCTAAAGACCCGCTTTTCAGTGCAGGGACTCTTTGGTATTGCCGTACAGAGGTCTTTTGTTAATCCTGTGTTGCTTTCATCTGTCCTTGCAGTTTACACTGCATCTCTGCATATAGGGGCTTCTCTCAGGAACCAGGGCCTCTCCTTGCTGCGAGTTATATTCATAGGGATATATACACAGACCGACCACTTCCAAGGATCGGAGGGCAAGGATAGGGTGGTGCGTTCCTGGTGGTACTGCCACCGTGACACTAAGTTCATAGAGTCAGACACCTGTGGGATCTCCGAAACTGCTGCTTGTTCCTAGAGCTGGATATGGTCAAATGTCCTGAAAATGAATTGATGCATTCTCCAGTGAGAATCAAAGAATTTGAGTTCATTGGGATTTTAGGAGTTGCAGTTTGCCTTTGCTAACCCCCGTTTCTGCTGCTTGTACCTCCTGAATGCCAAGAGCATTGGCTTGCCTTCTCTCATAAGTCCTGAAATTTATGTGACGTCAACTTGACTGGTCTTCACAGACCTTGAATAATGGAAAATGGTGTGTACTCACAGGCAAAGTCCATGTATGCAAAGTTGTGGTGTGCATTTATTTCTTTTAGATGCACTCAACTCCGTTCGCTCAGTCCATTACATAATAAACATCTGTATCACAGGCCTTGGCAGATCATTGTCTCCTGGTAGGTCATTGTCACAGGGCAGGTCATTGTCTCATGGCAGGTCTTTTGTTTCTTCACTGTCTTCTTAGAACAGCAATTCTTCTTTCAAGATTCTCTGTTTAGTTGTGCTGTCTGATCTATGTTTCAGCTGTGGAAGAGACTAATTGTACAATCTCAACACTCACCTCACTCCTTATAGAAGATTGAACACATTAACATAGGGTATTTTGCCCATAGCCACACAATTTACTCATAACCTTAGTAATAAAATATGTATTAATGATCCTGCAATGTAGAGACTGGAGTTCTCCAGTCTTCCCTGCATGTTCTCCATTATGTGTATACCATTAGCGATAAGAAAAAAAATGCAATTTTTCATCCAGTGTGTAAAATATTACACAAATTGCAAAGTAAATAAATCCACTGTCTGCAAAATTATTAAATATCCTTAATGTTAAAGATGGTAAAAAGGAAGAAAAATAAATCTTTAAAAGTCACATTTGCAGGTTATGGAAGGAAAAAGAAAAAAATTGCAAACCTTTAAAAACCCAAACACATTGTCCCATTGAGAGTAAATCTTTCCATCCATAGAATACCAGTAGAAGACAAATTCATGCCACTGTTCTTTGAAAACAGTAAAAAAAAATTAATGTTAATTTTTTTTTATTTTTCTAAAAATGCAAACTTAAAAAAATTACCCAATAAGTCGAAAACCATTTTTCCTACTACAAATTTACTCATAATTTTGTTAAAGTCAATGAAATTGCAAAGTTTTAAAACCAAACGCTTTGCCCCACGTTTTCAAATCCAGTATTTCCCATTTTTATCCCCAAATGTACAAAATACCCATAAGAGACACTATCTGTAATATAAATGAAATAACACCTCTATCCCGCCAAATCAATCACATCCGTGACTTAACCTCCCTGGCGGTATTCCCGAGTGTGACTCGGGGTTAAGTTTCACTACTGCGAGCGGTAACCCCGAGCCACACTCGGGCTGGATGCATACTCACCTCCTCCTGGCTCCCTCGCTGTCCCCCGCAGTGTGATCGCGGTGAGCTGCTTCCTGGTAAGGCTCCCTGCGAGTCACACAATGCAGGGGGTGGGACCAGCAGCAAATTTAGAAAAAAATTATAAAACACTGTAATCCAAAGTGCAATGTTAATGCACTACAGGATAAGAAACAGACCATACATCGTCTCACCCTTGGCTTCAGACAGATTTCAGTGTTTTTTGTTGTATTTTATTGAATATCATTTATTTTATTTATTATGGATAATTATTTTTGGGATAATAAATTATTATGTCGTGTTTCGAACTTTATCGTACTCGGTGTATTTACTATTTTTTTATTTAGTTATTTATAAAGGATTTTACCAGTAAGGACTCTTGATTGCACAGATTTCAGTGCGTGATTCCTAATTATTACAGGCTAACTATGTACAAAAACACGTTTCCTTTAAAAAAAAATTGAAACGCTTTTAGACACTTTTCCTCTTTGATTTATTTTCTCCACCCCAGAATTTCCTATCATTATCTCTACATCTATGTTGACTTCTATTATGTTGTTTTCCAGTACTCTCTCTCTCCAATTTTCTTCTGTTCCCTTACCAGATCTTTCCATGAATGTCCTCACTGCAGAAACAACAAACGGCCTGTCTCCATAACGGTCAAATCACCATTTTTTTGCTCTGTGTAATACCAATTCTATGTTAGAAGGCACTGGAACAAACCGCTTATTAAAGTCTTGGCACTCATTGAGAAGGGCTTCCATTACTCTAGTTATATGCTGTGGTGAACCATGCGGCATTGACTGCTGTGGCGGATGCAGAGAATGCCAAAACAGTATACGTTGAGCCACCTCTTGAGGACCATCAGTTGTCCTCATAGTAATATTACACGTTTCTTTTTCAAAACTGAGAAGGTAGAAGTTAGTCGCTGCAATTCATCCCGCCTAACTTCATACACTAGTGTTAAACCCCCACAACCTGCTTGACAGCGCCCAAAGCATCTTCCAATAACTGTGTCCATTCCTCCATATCAAGTCTTTCTCTTCTGGCCCTTTGTGCCCCGCTCTGGAACCAATGTGTGAAATTGTTAAAATTATTAACTGGCATGGAACCCCACCATTTTTTTTAAAATTCCTTACCTGCCGTTGACATTGGCTGTGTTAGCTTAGAAAGCCCTGTGGGACTGTTTGTTACAAGTCTCAGTTATAATCACTCGTGCTTGTGGTGCACAAATTACATCAGCAACGGGAAGACAGAAAGAATCCTTAGCGCTCTGGTTCAATGTTTGAACCGATTCCTGATTTTGTGGCCTGGATATATCTACATAGGTGGATGATGTGGGACGTGTTTAACCTTTTTAATTTTATACTTCATCACCATATCCTGTAGTTCTATGATTTTGGTCCCCATATGTAGCTCTCTGCTCCTCCAGTTCCTTTACCTGTTTTTCTAGTTGTTCAATGGTGCTGGATGTCCTTAAAGCTGCTATCTTAAAGCAATCTCTTTTGTCTAAGGCATCCTCTGTTCTGCTTTTCAGGGCATTGCTGTCTGTCCTTAACTCCATCACCAAATCTGGCAAACCCTTAATTGCCGAAATCAATGACTGAATTACCAAACTCTTTCTTTTATTGGAATTACATTTTTTGTTGGAAACTATTTGTGTAGTCGCATTCATAAAACCATAAACCAGATTATCACCTTCAATACTCTCTGGTTTAGGTAACTCATATGGGCCACCATGTTTTTCAATATATTTTCTGAAATAAGCACAAACAGCAGTCAAAGTATTTTTCACTTGGGGAGGCATTCTGATAAGCGTAAAACAAACAAACTGAAAGCAGCTTTAAACACAATGCTCCATTGTAATATCACTTGATAGATCTCACACTCTAATCAAGTTTGATGGAAAGAAACTAACAAAGAACCAACAGTGGTAGATCCATTAGAGAAAAAAAATCTGGCTGGTGTTTTGAGTTTCATAATGCTACCAATGAACCAATACATATATACCAAAATAAACTATCTAGCCTCTCAGCACTAAAGGATGTAATCTACCAAACGCAACCTTAGGCTAGAGTCAGACGAGCGTGATTTCTACGGACTGTACGTCCGTGCACACGGACGTACGTCAGTACGGAAGACACAGTAGTGGCCACACAGTCCATTTATTCACTGACGTATATTTTGACGGATGTAGGAGGGAAAATAAATTAAAAAGCAAAACCATTTTGTCCGTGAAAAATGCTGGACGTATCAATGCAGTCCGTCTGACCACGTTCCATCACTCACACACAAAGCTATGCAGACGCTGCGGACGCAGCGCACTTTGTGCGGCCGTTCTAGGGGATGTACGTTCTTGCCTGCCTTGCGTCCGTGGGCCGCGGCCGTTGTGTGTCCGCAGTTCAGTGCGGACGTACTTCATGTGTCAGGCTCCAATGGGCTTTCTGTCATGCTATCACGGACGTACTTTTAGGCGCAATCACGGCCGGGAACATTACACTCATCTGACCCCAGCCTTATTCAGCAGTAAACAATTCAAACAGCTGTAAATGCTTTAAAAAATCTGTGATCCTTTGAAAACTAGCAACAAACCTAGCAGTAAACAATTCAAATATAATTAAACTACTTTTAAAAAAATCCTGTAAGTCCTAAAAATAGCAAAAAGACTAAAATTTTACAAAGAAAACTCTTTTCTAGCAACAAAGAAGAAAAAACATTCTATGCAAAAATGTCCCTTTACTCAGTAATTAGTTTGCAAATGAACTAAACAATAAACCTGACAAATCACTACCAAAAAGGTAGAACGTAACGAGATTATACCAGAAAATTGAAAAATAAGAAAAGGTGCTGTATAAGGCGGTGGTGAGAGACCAAAGGGTTTTACCCCTATATATTTCAATGGAACTTCAGTTACACTGATGTAAACATCAGGGTACTAGTGTCTCCCAGAGACCAAATTAATATTTAACTTTTATTGAACATAATTAAAAAGAAATCAAACATATAAACATGAATTGACAGTGCTCACAAGACAATGATAAAACCAAATCTGCTAAAGAGAATGTAAATAATTGACGGTAGAAGCAGTGATCAGCAATAAGTAGTCAATATAATAAGTGACCTTCAAGGATCACCTCAGGATGTTATTGCAATGAAGAGTATAAAATACTTGTTGACAATGTGAGATCATAAAGTGCTGCGAATGGAAGAGCACAAACGCCAAATCTGCTGAAAATAAAGGTGTATATGTACCAGCAGAGACAATGATCAACAGTCAATACAATAAGTGGCCTTCAAGGGTCACTTCAAGGTATTATTACAATGAAATGTATGAGATACTTGTTGACAATTTTAGACCATAAAAAGCTGCGTGTTGAGAAGCAGAATAGACAACAGTCAATAGTCGATACAATGGGTGACCTTCAAGGATCACATCAAGGTATTGTTGCAATAAAGAGTATAAGATACTTATTGACAGTATGAGATCACAAAGTGTTATAGATAAAAAAGCAGAACAAACAAAATCTGCTGAGGAAAGATGTATGAGTAATGGCAGAGGCAATGATCAACAATCAATACAATAAATGACCTTCAAGGGTCACCTCAAGGTATTGTTACAATGAACGGTATAAGATACTTATTGACAATGTTAGACCATGAAGCGCTGCGTATTGAAAAGCAGAGTAGACAAAGGCAAGGAACTCCAATGAAAAAATTAAACTGAAATAGCCCAATCCAAACATGCCCTGGTGCTAGCCCAGATATACTTTGTCAAAAGACATAAAAGTAGGTATAAACATGCATATGTTTGGGTCTCAAGGTGCGTATGTTAAGGGGTGGAATTGGAGAGTTCTTGCCAGCAGTGTGCATCCGACGCGCGTTTCGCCAAAAATGGCTCGTCAGGAGTGCTTACCAAAAACACTTTTAAAAAAGTCCTGTAAGCCCTAAAAATAGCAAAAAGACTAAAATTTTACAAAGAAAACTCTTTTCTAGCAACAAAGAAGAAAAAACATTCTATGCAAAAATGTCCCTTTCCTCAGTAATTAGTTTGCAACTGAACTAAACAATAAACCTGTACTAGGGACTGCAGAAACTGTTGTACATATCAAAGCACATACCTCCCCCTTAAAAAGTTGTAGAACCAGTTTCTACCTTAACTGACCATGTGCTGTATCTGCTAAATCCAACAATCTACAGTTTAGCAAAATCTGTATTTAACCCTTTCACTGCTGAGGCATTTCCCGCCTCTGTGCTGAGGTCATTTTTACCGGTTTTGCTCATCATGTTTAAACGTGTTTTGAAGGCTTATTTTAGTATATGACCCAGACATATTACATATCGTTCTTTCCGTCAGACTCGGCAGATTCATAATATGCCATTATTATATGTATACGTCATGACCTGTCTGTATATTATAACAAAAAATGCAATAAAATATGAATTTTCAATAATTTACAACGTGTAAAGTGTTTTTTATCCACATTTTAACATGCGAGCAATTGCAGTTATATTTTGTATGGGGTGCGCTTGTTAAAAAAATTAGAGATGGGGTCTCGTTACATTTTTTTTGGGGAAAATTACGCGATTTTTAACAAACGCACCGCATACAAAAATCGTTAGTGCAGCATCATTGTTCACATTATAATTGAAATGGGAACAATATTGCTGCATTAACGAACCAAAAAAAAGAAAAAAAACCTTGTTTATTTTTTTTTATAATTTGTTTTTAAAATATTTTTTTATTTTTATTTATAATTTTTTTTACAAACTTTTTTCATAGTCATGTTTGGTATTGTTGGAACGGCCATGCTCTGGCCGATCCAACAATATCAAACATTAACCCCTAACTGCCACGGATCGGGAGATAGGGGGTTAATTGGAACCCCCTATCTCCACCATTGGTTGCAGTTAGGGGTTAACTCCAGGACTGGCGTCATCGTGCTATGCACGATGACGCCAGTCCTCAGGGGGCATTCCCGGAAGCTTGGCCGACATCCAAGATGTCGGCCAGCTCCGGGAAAGGATCACGAACCGGCGCTTTTCGGCGCCGATTCGTGATCCAGCCCCCATGGGGTTAATTCCAGGTACCGTTAGGAAGGGCAGGCTGTGCCCTTCCAAACGGTGCCTGGATTCACCCCCTGCACGCCGGCGATCGGGAGGGAGAGAGGTCCGAGGCACATGCGGGGGGGCGCCTGAATTAGATGTCATCGCGCCACCGCGATGACATCTAATTAGGCCGGCGGCGGTTCCAGGTGCTGGGCTGACATCGAGGATGTCAGCCCGCACCGGGGGGCACAGCGATCGGCCGGAACCCGGCCGATCGCTGGCCCTAAAGGGAGGACGCGCTCAGCGCGTCTTCCGCAAGGAACGCTACCTGCGGGTGGACGCGCTCAGCGCGTCCTCCGCAGTGAAGGGGTTAAATTATCATATTTGCAAAGGACTGAGAGATCAACATTGTAAAACATTGCAGACTATTTAACAAATGAAAAATGCACAACATAAATATTGGTTAAAATGGAAGGCAGAAACCTCCTTAAATATCTTAGACCTTCAGACAAATCTGGAGCCAGCAATACTATATGTGTTAAGATTTAGCCAACACTGTACAATTTCCAAAATGCTTAAGTGGATTTTTCTAAACTTTGTGGTCGCCAAAATGTGGTAAATCGTCGCTGAGCCCTTGAAAATATATGCGTTGGTGTACCACTCATCCAACGCAAATATATATATTGCACAAGACAGGTTCGTCCACTATATTAAACATTTATTAGGAATTACACACAGCACACTAAAGCACATATAACACATATATACAAGATTTACGAAACAGCCAATTTGAACAATAACAAATAGGCCTAGAGGGCTAGCAGCCCACAGTGTATACTTATCAACCAGGAGAGCAGGGAGACTGTCCACTCCACAGGACAACAGCAAGAGAGAGCGAGAATAAACTACAGAGAGTTCCATGTATAATGGAGTAGGTGTGTCTTTCCAAGGGAAGGGCATATTGTAATTAACCAAAGTATAGTGATATGTTAATGAAGGCTATAGAGCAGAGAGATATGGCTAATTCAATATACAGGAGAGGCATGTGTATAATGTCCCCACAGTTGGCTGTTGACAGTTGGTCATCCATTTTGACTCCCAGTTGAGGGCTGACTAGAGACGTAGCCAGCTGTTGCAGTTATAGAGAACCCATTGCTTAGCTGTTAATAAACCTATGAACATTACAGTAAGGATTTTAAATTTAATTCTGCAGTGGATGGGAAGCCAGTGAAGGGCTTCGCAGAGGGGAGCAGCAGAAACTGAGCGGCGGGTGAGGTGGATGAGCCTGGCAGAGGCATTGAGAATTGATTGTAGGGGGAGATGCGGGAGGGAGGGAGGCCAGCTAAAAGATTATTACAGTAGTCAAGTCGGGAGACTACAAGGGCATGGATGAGTTGCTTTGTGGTGTCAGCGGTAAGAAAAGATTGAATTCTGGAAATATTATGTAGTAGGGATGTGCGTTTCGATTCGGACCGATTCGTTTTTTTTTTCACGAATCCAGCCGATTCGGTGCTTCGGATTCGTCCGATGCGCCAAATCGGATCGGATCCGAAATACACAGCTTCCGAAATTTATTCCGAACGGAAACTAAATCATTTTGTTAATTCGTATGGACGTGAAATTTGTAAGATCGCAAGTCATTTTCGTTCCATTCGTGATTTCGGTTACATTTCGGTAATTTCTGACATCGTATTTTTCGGTTCCATTGCTGATACCGTAATTTCGTATTGTTTCGATCAATGCGATAATTACTCTATCCATTTGATAGTTCATTGCAAATTCGATAGTTGTAGCATATTAATCCGCACACTGCAGGGCAGCACCTCTATACCATAATTAATGCAGCATATGAATCCGCACATCGCAGAGCAGCACCTCTACACTATAATAAGTTACGGATTCATATGCATTAATTATGGTGTAGAGGGGCTGCCCTGCAGTGTGCGGATTCATATGCTGCATTAATTATACAGTACAGGTGCTGCCCAGCAGTGTGCAGAATTAGATTCATATGCTGCATTAATTCAAATTTTTTTTCCCGTTTTAAATCATTTATTTTGTTCTGTTTTTTTTTTTTTTTCGTTTAAGATAATTTTGTTCAGCTTTTTTCCGATTTAAAACATTTTGTTCTGGTTTTTAAATTTTTATTTTTAAAGTCAGACCGTTCGGGTCAGTATTTTTTGCATTTTTTAATTCGTTTTGTTAATTTTTTTCCTTTCATACCATTTTTTTTTTTTTAAATCTTTTGTACTGTCTTTTGGAAAAAATCAAGAGTAAAACGCAAATTCAAGACAAGTGAAATAACAGCTAAGAACTCTAAAGGAAAAGGGCAAAAAAGGAACCCCAAGAGCTGCTCTGGGTAAAGCAGACCCTACAGCTGTACGCAGAAATTATGGACAGACCATTGAGGCAAAGTAAAGCACATTCAGCCCCTTAAAACCACCAAACAAAAAAGCAAAACCCATATGCAGAGCGTGGGGTACGATTGCTCAAATGGCTTGGAGTACCCTGTTCCAGGGCCGCTGCGCCACGAGGGGTCAATAGGGTGCATGTGTGAAGAGTCACCATTACAATCTAGAGGCTGAGAAATAAATAGAAGTGAAAAAAGAAGAGGGAAAAAAAGAGAGGAAAAGAAAAAGAGGGGAGGGAGGGATGAATAGCTACAGGTTGAGAGTCTCACGGCCAGCCTGCGAGAGCAAGATAGGGCAGCGAGTACCCTCTAAAAGGAGCAATGGGGACGTAGAAGGAGAGAAGAAACAGCACTTGAGAGAAAAAGGGGGAGGCTGTGGGGTGGGGGCAGGGAGGAGGGAAGGCAGGGGCAAAGCTCCCGAAGGGGGGGGCAGCCACAGAGGACGTGCCACACACCGAGCCTCAGCCCGAAAAAGTCAGAGCAGCTGCAGCTGGAGGGGCAAACATACCCACCCAAGGAGACCATACCTTCTCAAAGTGAACCATGCGGTCGTGTATGACTGCCGTCAAACGCTCCATGGTAAGGATGTACCATATCTTGGCGTCTATTAGAGTCCTATCCGGCGGGGGCCCCTTCCAAGTACGTGCCAGGCATAGGCGGGTAGCCGCGCAAATCCGGGAGATAAAGTTGTTTGAGCATCGTGTCAAGACCAGGAGCTGGTACGGGCGGTTGAGCAAAGCCATCCACGGATCCGGGACCAGTTGAACCCCTAAACAGCGGCCAAGATCCGCAAAGACGGCCTCCCAGAGCGGCCACACACTATCACAACTCCAGTCCACCAAGCATGTAAGTAAGTGCGCGGAAGCACTGAGTCGATGCCCCCCGTCTGAGGTGGGCCAGCCGTTGCGGATGAATGTACCCCCTGGACAAGACTTTACAGCAATTTTCCTGAATAGCCGTGCAGGCCGTAACCCTGGCAGAACGGTCCCATATATCTGACCACTCCTCATGATCCAAGCTCTCGCCCAAGTCGACCTCCCATCTGATTACATGTGGCAGAGGACATGGGAAAGCCGCCTGCAAAAGGTGGGAGTAAAGTATTGAAATCAAGGCCCTGGACCGAATGAAAGAACTACAGCTGCGCTCCAAGAAAGTCTGAACGTGTGGCGGACCCTCCCGGGTCAGAGCTGATGCAAAGTGAAGCAGTTGGAAAGCTCAAAAAAGTTCCCTGGCCGGGGGTTGATACTTTTCCCTAAGTGCAGCTAGAGTAAGCGGGGAATCTCCATTTGTAAGATGTTGCAATTCCGTCAGTCCTCGAGCCTTCCACCATAAGAAGGCCCGCGACTGGCAGCCCTCAGGAAACGCGGGGTTATGAAAGAGGGGCGTTAGGGCTGATAGAGTCGGGGAGAGGCGAGTGCGTGAGCAACAACCATACCACATTCCCAAACTGTGTCGAAGGGTGGGACTAATACACTCCAGGGGGCGGGTACCCAACAGGCTCCGGTGCCCCTGCCAGACGAAACTGTGAATCGCCCTCTGAAGACGGGTGAGGTCCCAAGCTCTAACAGGGATCGAGAAAGTACGGAAATAATAGAGCAGTTTTGGTAGCAAAGTCATGCGAATCGCGTGGACTCTGCCAAATAAGGAAAGACGAAGGTTCGACCAGAGGTCCAACAAGCAATGGAGTTGGGGTATCAGAGATCCATAATTAGCCACATACAAGCCGGCGAAAGCTGGAGTAAGATGAACACCAAGGGACTTCAGGGAGGACCCCTGCCACCTGAAAGGGAACGCAGTCTCAAGGTGTGCCACCTCCTCCGCAGTCAGGGAAAGGTTAAGAGCCTCGCTCTTAGCATCGTTCACTTCATATCCGGATGCCGCTCCTAAGTCACGCAAAACCGACAGCACCACGTGTAAGGTGGTCAAGGGGGACGTCAGGGATAAAAGCACATCATCCGCAAACAGGCTAATTTTAAACTGCTCCCCCCCCACCTCCAAGCCCCGAATGTCAGGCATGTCGCGGACCTTGCTGGCCAGGGGCTCAATGGAGAGGTCAAACAACAGAGGCGACAAATGGCAGCCCTGTCGCGTGCCCCTACGGATCCAGAACGGGGACGACCGGTAACCTCCCTAATCAACCCGTGCTTGAGGGCGGCAGTAAAGTGCCTGTATCCCAGTGAGAAAGGCCCCCTGGATCCCGAAGGAACCCAACGCCTCCCACAGATAGCCCCAGTCCACCCGGTCGAAGGCCTTCTCAGCATCTAAAGACAAAAAAATGCCCCCCGATTGGTTCGGCCAGCTTGATGGATAAGATTCAGGCTCCTGCGGATACTGTCAGGAGCCTCCCTACCTGGAACAAACCCAACCTGATCCGAGTGAATCAGATCAGGCAGGAGGCCGCCGAGTCGCAGAGACAGGATCTTAGAGTAAAGTTTGATGTCAACGTTAATAAGGGTCTGTAATTGGAGCACAAGGTCAGGTCCTTCCCCTCTGTCACGTGGCGTGTGCGGGTCGGATGTGAGCCCAGCAGGCGGCGACACAGAGGGGTGGCCAGACAGGATATCAAGCACTGAATAAGTTTAAGTTTAATGAAACGTAAATAGGCCTTGGCAGCAGGCACTTGAAAGGACAAAGGAATGCAATACTGGACAGCACAGGCAATGACGGGGTTAATGTCCATATGCAAGAGGTCTTTCCTGGCGGCTGGCTGAGAGGTGTAGATATTCCTTAGCAGGGGTTCGGTACACAATATATAACAAGCAATAAAGTCCAGGGAGTAGTCTTGACTGGAGAGCCAGAGGATTATGGGCAATGCAGTCCTAGACTGCAGACAGGGTCCACCAAGAATAAATCTGGACAGCTGGCAGTGGTACCTTGATCAAAGGTCAGAGACGGTGGTGAAAAGCTGTAATCCACAGGTAGGTTTCCAGACACAGGGGACAGTGGGCTACGCGGTTGGGAGTACCCACTTGAGCAGTGACCTGGAAGCCTTGACCACAGACCGTAGATACAGTGCAGGTGGAGATCACTGAAAGTCCCAGGCAATGAAGGAGATGTATCCAGGAACAACAGGGTTGAGAGATGGGCACTGGATATGCTGGATACGCAGGATACACTGTATAGCAACAGGATTAGGTAGAGCAGGTATGCACACAACCAAGTGACCTCAGACAGGGAGCACAATGCAGAACCACTGCTAGCTGAGTCTCTCTGCTATTTAAGGAGGCTTGATAGCAGATGGGCCTCAGCTGGAACTCCTGGGCTGGAAAGGAAGACCCAGGCTGGATCTCCAGGAGCCTGGTCATGGTACTGAGCTGGGGTGAAACACGGATGGGAACCCAAGGAAAAGTGATCCAGGACAAAGTTCTTAGAGCCAGGCTGTGCATTACAGGCACATCAGCAGGTACCCCAGGTGCAGTGGTGTAGCATGGGGGGGGCTGGGGGGGGCGGTGGCCCCGGGCACAGTTTTTTCGGGGGCGCCAGGGGCGCCATAGTGGGTTCCCACCGCCAGTTTCCCTGCCCTGTGACGGTCAGTGCACACAGGCAGCCAGCGGCAGCGGCGCACTCTGGAAACGCCGCAGTGGCACCTGCACCGCCCCCTCACGTGACGTGTCAAGTGAGGGGCGGCGCCAGTGCAACGTGCTTAGACTGGGCTGCAGGCGCCACCGCGGCATTTACAGAGTGCGCCGCTGGCTGCCCAAGAGCACGATGACCATCACAGGGAAACCAGCGGGGGCCGCTATGATGCTCCAAACCAGCCCCCCCTACCGACCCGCGGGCCCTCAGAGCCGGTGAGCGGGGGGAGGGGGCAAATATATTCATGTGTGAGCTACTGGGGGCAAATATAGTCATGTGTGAGCTACTGGTGGCAAATATATTCATGTGTGAGCTACTGGGGGCAAATATATCCATGTGTGAGCTACTGGGGGCAAATATATCCATGTGTGAGCTACTGGGGGCAAATATATTCATGTGTGAGCTACTGGGGGCAAATATATTCATGTGTGAGCTACTGGGGCAAATATATTCATATGTGAGCTACTGGGGGCAAATATATTCATGTGTGAGCTACTGGGGGCAAATATATTCACGTGTGAGCTACTGGGGGCAAATATATTCATGTGTGAGCTACGGGGGCAAATTTATTCATGTGTGAGCTACTGGGGCAAATATATTCGTGTGTGAGCTACTGGGGACAAATATATTCATGTTTGAGGTACTGGGGCAAATATATTCGTGTTTGAGGTACTGGGGGCAAATATATTCTTGTTTGAGGTACTGGGGCAAATATATTCCTGTTTGAGGTACTGGGGCAAATATATTCGTGTTTGAGGTACCGGGGCAAATATATTCCTGTTTGAGGTACTGGGGCAAATATATTCATGTTTGAGCTACTGGGGGCAAATATATTCATGTTTGAGCTGCTGGGGGCAATATATATATATATCCATGTGTGAGCTGCACATTACTGTGGGTTTTATTGCTGTGGAGCACTGTAATACGCTCATACACTCTGCACATTACATTGTATCACAGTTAAGGGGTTCAATGCCCTAATGGTGGAAGGGAATCGGGGCATGCTAACGTGTCCACAGATTGGGGGGGCGCACAATTCTTGGCTGGCCCCGGGCGCTGACAAACCACGCTACGCCACTGCCCAGGTGGACCATTACACCCTCCTTCGGGAGCACAACAATACGGGCAGCTAATGCTTCAGAGGACAGGGTCTCATCTCTCCTCATGAAGGCGCAAAACAAGTCCCGAAGATGGGGGAGGAGAACCCCCTTCATAGCTTTATAGTAGGGGGTCGAAAACCCGTCTGGGCCCGGGGCTTTGGACTCACGGGGGGACTTAATAGGATCATTGAGACCCGCAGTTTGAGCCGGAGAGAGGGAGGGCAGCTGGCAGCTCGCCAAGAAGGCCCATATATATCGTTTAGATCTGGGCGACGCCCGTCAACTTCATGCCTCTGGTAGAGCGTGGTGTAGTATCCCTCAAACAACTCCGAGATCTCCGCCGGGTCATGTGTCACCCTCCCCATCTGATTCCGCAGGGAATGAACCGTGCATGCGGCGGTATTTTGCTTTGGCTGTCTGGACAGAAGGGAGTCTGGCTTGTCCCCCTTCTCAAAAAACGTTCTGCCTGCCCACTGAAGCGCCGCCTGCACTTGACTAGAATGAAGGAGGTTAAGCTGCCCTCGCGCATCTATGATCTGTCTGAGGATAAGAGGATCCCCCGTATCGTGATGGGCATGCTCCAAGAGACGAAGGGAGGAAGTCAGCTCGAGGATGGCCCTCTGGCGTTCCCGCTTGCACTTGGAACATATCCCAGTGAAAAAAAAGTCGATACGAAAAATGAGCCGAAACGGAAATCGTTCGAAACGATCCGAAACAAAAATTTTAAAAACCCGAACGAGCCAAACCGAAACTAATCGAAGGAAAAAAAAAATAAAAAAAAAAAATCGGTGAACATCCCTATTACGTAGTTGGTAGCAGCAGGAGGAGGAAAGCGATTGAATGTGGGGGATGAAGGAAAGAGCAGAATCAATTGTAACTCCGAGACAACGAAACAGGCTAGATGGGGAAATAGTTAAAACCACAACCATGATAGAAAAGTCAGGAGGGGGGAGGCATTAGAGGGCGGAATTAGTAGGAGCTCAGTTTTGGACATGTTAATCTGTGGTAATATGTGGTGAGAGGCCATCCAGGAGGAAATGGCAGATAAACAGTAGCTGTCTTTGGAAAAGACAGGAGAAGAGAGATCAGGGGTTGCCTCCTTGCCAACCTTGTCCGCTCCCAGACACAGTCCCAGCCATTCATTTCAATGCTCAAGACTTTCGACGGGACTACACTTACTGAACCCGCCGCCACAGTTAACCATTCACGAGCCTATTTCGCAGGTTTCCATAAGGCAGGCCCTGATGATTGCCCCGGCCAATTAGATCTCTTCCATAGAGTTCAAATTCCTACACTATCCACGGACGAACGCGACACTCTCTCTACACCCATCACACCCACCGAAATCCGATTGATTCACTTAAAAATGGGAAAACTCCAGGCCCTGATGGGTTTGGGGCAGAATACTAGAAACTCCTATCTGGCTTGGTGGTCCCCAACTTGGTCTCGCTCTATAATAATATCTTGCAGGGAGGAACCCCACTTCCGACTTTCAATGAGGTCTGAGTGGTGGTTATCCCCAAGCCTGGGAAGGACCCTTCTTTGGTTACCTCCTACCTTCCCATTGCATTATTAAAAAAAACTGATCTAAAACTCCTGTACACCATCATGGCCTGTAGTCTCCAGGGTCCTCTCGCACGCCTTATAGGCACTCAAAAAACAAGCTTCCTTAATGGTCGCCACTCCACCATAAATATACATTTAGGCCATTTGTTCTTCTCTCACGCCACAATCCTCACATCTTTTGTTAAGCTGCAATGACGACAAAGCGTTCGACAGGATCTCTTGAATTTATCTAGTTAGATTTATCAAGTTCCATCACTTCGGGAAGGTATTTTTGATGCTCTTTTGTGCACTTTATTTTAACCCCTCCACAGAGGTTACGGCGAATGGGCTCAATTCTGTCTCTTGTCTTGGAGCGAGGGACCAGGCACTGTTGTCCCTTATCCCCGTTATTGTTTAATCCCACCCTCGAACCCCTCATACGTATCATAGAGATGTGCCCGGCGATTATTGGTATTCATTTATCCCCCTCCGTGACATTAATTGTAGTAGCATTTGCAGATGACCGGTTATTACTTCTTTCGGACCCTGCGTCTTCTATCCCCTGATTATTGACCTTATTTGACTCTTTTCATGTGGCCTCGGGTTTCCACATTAATTATACCAAAACGGTTGCGCTACCCCTGGGACCCAAGCCACAAGGCACTTGGCTCAGAAGGTTTCCCTTTTCCTGGGCACCCTCACCTAACATTAAATACGGGGGGATCATCTTACTGGCTGATCTCTCTCACCTATACTGGCTCAACATAGACCCCCATTTGGCCCAAACCAAGTCGCTTCTAGAGGCCTGGAGTTCTCTCCCACTTTCCTACTTGGGACGGGCATCCCTCATTAAAATGACCTTATTCCCCAAATTACTCTATCCCCTGCAAGTTTTGTCCCTACTGCTAAGATCCACTGACCTTCGTATGTTTCATATGATGTATGCGGCATTTATATGGCAAGGTAGACCTAGGCACATACTACTTCTTAGCCTCCAGCAATCCCTATCATGGGGGGTATTAAGTTTCCAAACATACTCACTATAATTTAACGAAGCTGTATCGTTATGTTTCTGATTGGTTGAACGATACTTCACATTTTGCAGCTCTGCAAGTAGTACAGGTGCTACTCTCCTCGTCCTCCCTGATGGCTTTCCTCCATCACCACTCACCCACCATCCCTCCTCTCCTGCGTACTAATCCTTTACTATCCACTACAAAATCGGCTTGGGCCAAGGTCCGCAAACACCTTCAGTTGTCCTGGCAGACGTCACTTTGGGCCCCCATCCTTCACAACCCTCATTTCCAAAATGCCTCCCCCTCTCCTATTTTCCGCACCCTAGCCCAGCGGGGTTTTTGCCATCTAAATCATTACATAGATGCAGGGGCGGACTGACAACTAATGGGGCCACCAGGCAATTGGAGATCATGGGGCCCCCCGTGTGCCGCAACCACACAAAACCCCAACCATACAACGCAACATCCACATGTACATTATTGTACTAAAGAATATATTTCTTAACGCATTAAAATAATATTTTGAAAACTGTAAAAAAAAAAAAAAAATCCATTTGGACCCAGGAATTGGGGAATCCACTTTGTCCCCTCAGACTTCCAGATGGCCAGCGCTTTTTTGCAGCAGCCATCACCCACTCATTGCAGCTTAGGCTTGTGCACCGATTTTTTTTTCGGTTCGATTCAGTTCGATTTTTCGGATTTTTAAACTTTTCGATTCGGCTCGTTTCGACCGATTTCTGTTTCGATTCGGTTCGGTTCGACTCGTTTTTCGTGTACATATTTTTCGGAATATCGACCATTTTTCGGATTTTTGTGTCACTTTGCTCGTTTTTTGTATCGACTTTTCGTAACTTCGGAAATTTTCATTTTTCGGAACGTCTGTTCTCCTCGTTGTCACGATCAGCCACAATAGCGGTACCTGGCATGTGCCAAGTAGGGCCCAGGTAAGAGGAAAAGCTGCTATACGCAGAGATGCGTGACACAACGATCAGGAAAAGTAAATAAACCACAGTAGACACTGGGGACCTCTGCACGGCTAAATACCAAAGGAGCCCTATACTGATAGATCGGTCCTTAGAGTGGCCGAATCTGCACTAATAGAAAAAGGATACCTTGTAGCCGTGCAGAGTCCTGGGAAAACACAGACACCTGAAGGAGAATATACTCAACAACTTGCAGGGCAGGACTTCAATATACTAAAGCCGTGGTCTACCGGGACACACAACATATAATACGATAAGCACAGGACAGCTAGGGATATCCAGAAGAGTGGTCAATAAATAAGCCAGGGGTCAAAACCAAAACGTATACCTTGAGCCAAAGCGGGGATATAGCACCAGAGAAAATCCATCAGCCAGGCCAGAGGGTCAATACCAGGAAGTCAATCAGAAACCTAGAACTCAGACAAGGGGGAAACACTGAAATAGAACTAGGATGGAAAACAGGGAGCTCTCAGGAACAAATCTGTGGCTGAAGTGAACCAGGATGCAAGAGCCTGGTGATATGGGCCCATGGCTTTATATAGGGGAGTAATCAGCCCATAATCACCAGCAGAAGCTCAACGAGCCATGAACTTAACCCCTGAGCTGCATGTCAGGGAAAGCAGCACAGGGAAACACAGACATAAGGAATACAGAGGGCAGGGAGACAGGGTTGGAACATGGGAACGTGACACTCGTTTCAAAGCAATAAATTTCGATTTGACACATTTCAAGTCCATTCGAAAATTCCGAAAATATTTAGTTTCGGCTCGGAAAACTTTTCGGATCTGCCATTTTCGGATCTAAAAATTTTCGGAAATTCGGCCGCATCCGAAAACACGAATCGTGAAAATTCCGAAATTCCGAAACCCGAAACGCACATCCCTATTGCAGCTAAGCCTGCACCACGGCACAGAAAGAACCTGTGGCAAACGAGGGAAAATGTCGATCACTTTAAGGCTAGGGTCAGACGAACGCATTTTTGACGTCTACCATTAAAAAGTGCGTTGATGCGTCCGAACGCATTTTTTCACGGAAGACGCAATAGCAGTTATACGATGCACAATTTCGGCCGTGATTTTTACAGATCCAAACCAGGAAACTTTGGGTGTCTGGACGTTATGTTGGCCGGACATGAGCAGCGTCTGACGTCTCCTAATCACGCACACACGCCGCTATGCGGACGCAGCGCACTCTGTACGTCAGTACTAGCGGTTCAACGTTCTTGCGAAAATGCGTTTGTTTGCCGCTTGCGTTGCGCGGCCGAACTTTCGTGCGGCTGTACTTCGTGTGTGGGCCTGCGTTGGACGTCATTTGCTTCTACCACGGCTGTAATAAAGTGCGGCTAAATGCACATTCGCACTGCATTTGTCTGACCGCAGCCTTACAGATACTGTACATTACTGACACACTGCACATTACAGAGCTCCACAGCAATAAATCTCACAGTAATGTGCAGTGTGTATGAGCATATCACAGAACTCCACAGCAATAAACCTCACAATAATGTGCAGTGTGTATGAGCGTATCACAGACCTCCACATTAATAAACCTTACAGTAATGTGTGGTGTGTGTGACCATGGCAGAGCTCCACAGCAATAAACCTCACAGTAATGTGTAGTGTGTATGAACATGTCACAGAGCTCCACAGCAATAAAACTCACAATAATGTGCAGTGTGTATGAGTGTATCAGAGCTCCGCATTAATAAAACTCACAGTAATAATGTGTAGTGTGTAGAAAATGGTAGGTAGCCTTTTGATGGCACCTGTTCCGTAGTGTATATTTACGTATGCTGCTGCCTTTCAGAGATAAGGTGACAATGCTTTGCTAATTGCCTAGTATAGAATTTTGAAGTGGGGTTTTATCTCCGATTGGGCGCTGCCTACGTGGGGTATATTCATTGAAATATGTTCTGTGTATGTCAACGATAGGATATAGAAACATAGAAAAATGTCGGCAGATAAGAACCTTTCGGCCCATCTAGTCTGCCCAATTACATGGATACTTAACCTGGATTTATCTTTTGTTTAGGATAGCCTTATGCCTTATGTATACATATATTCATACAGTATGTGCAATTGTCAGGTCCTAGAGGCCCTGGCGCCCCCTTTCTAAGCCACATCCTGCATGCCTATGCAGGTTCCAGGACTCTATATCAAGACTTTACACATTCCTGGACTCTGACATTCTAACCCTGGAACCTCACCTGCCCTTCATCCTCCCTAATCTATCCTGCATTTAAGGAAGTCACACCCTCTACCCTGGACTTCCTCATTGAAGTCCCAGACTGTGTTCCTGTGCAGAGATATTCCTGAACCCTCCTTTGTGGTATCGCCAAAGACTGCCTAAGGACCCCTGTTTATACCTGAACACTCATTCTCCATACCGGTACACCCTTTTGCTCCCTGTTCCCCCCATCTGGAACCCCGTGTATCAGACCCCCTGGATATGGACTTGGACCACCCTGCCTGCCGCCTTGCCTAGACCCCTGAATTGCCAACGACCACTCTATTGATATATCCCTACTGGTACCTTTGCCTGAATGTCTGTTATCTGTATTGTCTAGTGTTATTCTTTATTCATTGTCTGCCCCATCTGCTGTTAAGTTCCCCTTGTGTCTATTTCTGCTTTCCACTGCTCTAGCCTCTTATTCTCATCTTTGCTATCCCTCATTCCTCCTCCTTTCTAAGTACTTCTATATTCAGTTTTCCATTACCGCTCGTCCCACTACCCTCAGCCATCCCATGTGCCTCAACCTCCTTTCCCTGCATCTTCTCTCCTGTAAAGTTATTCCCCTCTGTGCCCAGTCTCCTCTTGTCTGGTTCGTGTCTCTTGTTTGGTTCATGCTTCTTGTGTTGTTGTGTTTTTAATCTAAATAAACCCTTTTGTTTATCTTGCAAACCTGCCTCACTGCATCTTGGGCTCACTACCGCACCTGCTGCATCATCAATCAGTCTGAACCCTGACAGCAATATACCCGTGTGTTTTACATAAATCTTTATATCAGGGTGTAATGGCGTTCAGCTCTGGTCTTCTGTTGTTTTTACAGGGAAAAATTCATGTATACATCCCTGCATATTATTTAACAGTTCTGTACAGATCATCAATTCACACGTTTTTGTTTGTTAAATATTTTATATACAGTTCCGTGTACGGTTTCGTGTACAGTATGGTATATAATGGTAAAGAAGGGGTGTCTGTTAGTGGAAAGAGTCTATTCCAAGATATGTCTGTACTTTATGCAGTACTGCCCCCTTGTGTTCAAAGTTCAGTGTGCTGGTGGTGTTTCAAAAAACAGTTCTGCTGTTGCTTCTTCTGTTCGTCTATGGCAGGTTGGACCTCATAGCAAGGGACAGAAGGAAATAAAACATAGTGCTTACTGACATACTGATAGAGATTAAAGTACCGTATTTTTCACTCCATAAAACGCACTTTTCCCTCCAAAAAAGTGCGGGGAAAAGTGTGTGTGTCTTATGGAGCGAATATTGAAAAAAAGAGTGCACGTTGGGGCAGTGGCGTAGCAAGGAGGGGGCGGGGGTGCGGCCCGCACCAGGTGACACCCGCCCTTAGGGTGACACCGTCACCCTAAGGGCGGGTGTCTCACCCTGCGATGCAGTGTTCGGCTCCCTGCGAGCGTCCGAAGCTATGGAGCTTCGGCGCTCGCCTGGGGGAACCAAGTCACCAGCCGAGTTCTCGCGAGATCGTGGCTGGTCATGTTGCTCCCCCAGGCGAGCGCCCAAGCTCTATGCCGCCAGATGCTCAGAGGGAGCAAAACACGCGGCGGCAGGAGGTGAGTTGTGGCCTGGGGGCAGTATCCATGAGAGCTGCTGGGGCAGTATATCCATGAGAGCTGCTGGGGTAGTATATCCATGAGAGCTGCTGGGGTAGTATATCCATGAGAGCTGCTGGGGTAGTATATCCATGAGAGCTGCTGGGGTAGTATATCCATGAGAGCTGCTGGGGTAGTATATCCATGAGAGCTGCTGGGGTAGTATATCCATGAGAGCTGCTGGGGTAGTATATCCATGAGAGCTGCTGGGGTAGTATATCCATGAGAGCTGCTGGGGTAGTATATCCATGAGAGCTGCTGGGGTAGTATATCCATGAGAGCTGCTGGGGTAGTATATCCATGAAAGCTGCTGGGGTAGTATATCCATGAGAGATGCTGGGGCAGTATATCCATGACAGGAGCTGGGGCAGTATATCCATGACAGGAGCTGGGGCAGTATATCCATGACAGGAGCTGGGGCAGTATATCCATGACAGGAGCTGGGGCAGTATATCCATGAGAGCTGCTGGGGCATATCCATGAGGGCCATATCCATTATTACACTATTTGATTCAGAATATTTTTTTTCCTGTTTTCCCCCTCTAAAAACTAGGTGCGTCGTATGGTCAGGTGCGTCTTATGGAGCGTAAAATACGGTAAGTACATCTAGTGATTTCCAACTTGCGTGGACCGGAGCCGATATTGCTATCACGCTCACTCTCATGCACAGCCCTGGCCCATATATAGGTGGCTAGGAGACCTTCTTTTCACCTCCTTGCTCCTTCTCTGATGCGGTCTCCTCTCTGCTGGGCTGAAGTCCTCACGATTAGGGATGAGCTGTTCGGTTCGGAGTTCGCATCGAACATAGCCTGTTCATTTGTTCGCGAACTACGAACATTTCTGCGTGTTCGCCCACAATGCACTTTTCCACTTGCCTGAAGCTTGTAATTGGCTACAGCCTTGCACCTGACCACAGGTCTGGTGCAAGACAGGTTCAACACTATGGGCAAATTTTGCCCAATCAAGGGCTCACAGAGCTAAGTCCCGCAGCACACTATATAAGGTTTCCACGCAGCGCTTCTGCACGCATTTGAGAGGAGATTTCATAGGAGATTGTTGTTGTGTGTTCTTACTGCCGGTCTGCCACGCTACTGGGGGGGTCTCATTTCTAACAAATATCTGGGGATTGTTGTAATCTTTGTGCTCAGTCCCAGCAACTATTTTGGGTGCTCATTTCAGCAAAATATTTTGGAATTGAGGTGATCTGTGTCTTGTGACTCACTGCCAGTACCACGCAGTATTTTGGGAGTCACTAATTTCTACAAAATATCTGGAAATTGAGGTGATCTGTGTCTTCTCACTGCCACCCATCAGGGGGTCTCACTAAATTATAGGAGGTTTCTGGGAATTGTAATCTGTGTCTTGTCACTGGCTGCCAGCTATCGGGGTGTCTCACTGAGTTATACCAGAGTTCTGTAAATCTTTAATCTTTATACCAGAGTTGAATCAGAGTTCTGTATATATTTAATCTATATATCACTCACCATGTCTGAAAGAACAAAAAGGACAGGCAGACGCTCCCAGACACAGATAAGAGGGCAAGCAGCCGCTGTGTCGGGAGGCTGTGCCTCTGGTCGTGGTGGACGTGGTGCATCCTCTCCAGGGGCACGCTTGTCCTTTCTAACTGGTGCTGGCCGTCTTCTTAAGCGGCAGCAACATACAGAGGATTTGGTGGATTGGCTAACCAGGCCATCCTCATCCTCCGAGTCCTCTGCCAGCCAGGCTTGTAGTGCTTTACAGTCCACCTCAGCTGCCAAAGCATTTAATGCAGCCTCCATGTCCACAGCTACTCCTGCCATAGCCTCGCTATCACACACGGAGGAGTCAGCTGAATTGTTTGACTACAATGACCGTGACATGCTGCTTGAGGATGCGCAGCAAGTACAGTGCTCTGAATCAATCTCTGAGGTTGAGGAAGGGAGTATAATCAACCTAGAGGAAGGGGGTGCCAGTGATGACACACAAATAACTGGCACTCATGTTGCCCCAGCAGCATACTGCCAAGTTGGCTCCAGTGACGAGGAGATAGGGGGTGTTGATGACAATGATGATGTCACTGACTCCACCTGGGTGCCAGATCAAACAGAGGAATCAAGTGAGGAGGAGGAGGGGGAGGAGGAGGAGGAGGCACAGCAAGCACGAGGCACAACATCCTCTATGAGCAACTGTACCACTAGCCAGTCCAAGGCATCAGATGTCAGAGCTGCTCCGGTGCAGAGTGCTGTTGTCTCAAAGCACACACGCAGGAACTCTGCTGTCTGCTGGGAGTTCTTTAAGAAATGTGCAGCAGACCCCACCGTTGCTATTTGTAATCTATGTCAGATGAGGCTCAAGCGTGGGAAAGACACCGGACGCTTGGGTACCACGTTAGAGAAGGGGGATGGTATATCTGTGTCGGGCGCTGCCTGTAAATAGGTACCTTTCAC